>BQNB010052322.1:0-40551 GCA_026074375.1 Tanacetum coccineum
CTCTTCTAGTATATCATTTGCTAGAATCCTTGGCGATAAAAAAATAACAACTTCACGACTTTTGATGTCTCACGATGTAAATAAAAAAAATAAAAAGTTTGAAAACACACCCTTAAAGTATAAAGAAAAGTTATAAAATTTACCTTAAACTTGTATCTATTTACGACTTTTTTATATTACAAACTTTATTCATCAAATATTGAACGCATATTTATCGATTCATTCGGAAAAAAATGTCACTGAAAAGATCGTCGAATTACGAACAAAACGAGCCCAATATTGCAATGCTTCTAACATGCGTACGATTTTATAAAAAATGTTGAAGTTTAATATATATATATATATATATATATATATATTTAAGAAACTTAAGTACTACCTGAGGTTATCGATTCGTTGCACGGTTAGTCCCAATGACTGACAAATAGTACTTGAGATTATCGGTCCATTACAAAATTAGTCATGCGCGCTTCGCGGCGACGCGCGGGTTACGAACCTCGTATGAGATTAAACATTAAAATTCGCATTCTTGTAACAACTAAACCATTTGAGTTTGCCACTTGCAAACATGAGCTCAAACACTTGAAAACTTGTTAACTTGCAAACTAACACTAAAATTGCTAACCCCACAACCAGAAGTTCAAAATTATGACAATAACGATCCAATACCTAGATTATATTAGTTAACGACTCTCCTACCTTTTTTTAACCATATCCTTTGTGTTAATTCTTAAATTTGTACTAGATTTTCTTCTCAGTTGTTGTGGACCTGTGGTTTCTGACCATAATAGCAACCAAGGCCACCAACACCACATATACTCAAACTGGGCAGAGGTTTCCTTAAAAGAAGTTGGTGCGAGTGTGTAGCATGAACAACCCGTAAAGATTATAACAGGAAACATGTATATTACACATTAATAGATGCTCAGTTTACAACTCCACACTAGCATATGAAAAGTGCATATTACAATTTTTTTGCAGGCTTTTGCTAGATTAGTACTTGCATGATTAATTTTTAACAGTCATTGTCTCGGAAAAGAAAAAGATACATATGGGCAGCAACTATCGCCCATGCAGCATGGAATTTAATTGAAAATGTTTAACATGAATATCTTTCAAAGTGCCCAAAAAGTATTCATTACAGGTACACAGCGACTACCCTCCATGCAAAGTAGAAATGAAAACGACAACATCTTTATTTTCCAAGGTCGTGTCAAGCTGGCCGCTCAATTCCCAGTCACAGTCATTCACAAGAACAAGAACCCCCGGTCGCCTGCACCAGAAAGATCAGAATCAATTCACGATAAGAGCCAGAGCTACAATACAAAGATGCTTCTCGACTCATTTACTTATATATGAGTCAATTTTGGTTGAAACTTGAAAGTTCCCCAAACAATTTTATGCATGCATAAAATTATATTCAAGATAATAGGCAACCATTGCAATAATTTAGTTTTGTGTACATTTACTATTAGGATACAAAAAATGGACCAAGTATTTTCGGTCAACCCAACCCGCACCAAATTGACCCTGTTAACCCCAACACGTTTGACATATCACCTGACCCTCTCATTTCAGACAAAAGTAAATAAGAGTAAGGATGTTCAGGAAAAGGAATCAAAGAACATGAGGGAACTTACACACTGTCTCCCTTCATAAACATTTCAGGCCTCTCCTTGATTAAATTGGATTTAACCCAAGCAAGCAAGTGCTTCATAGTTAACTAGAAAGCAGATTTAAGAACAATTATATTTCGGATTTGACTGCAAATGTCAATATCTAAAAGGTGAGCTAGAAGTTGAGTGTTGTGCTTGACAACTTTGAAGATTTGCACCTTTTTTTCCTCAGCTGGTAGGTCAACATCGACACTATGGATCTTCACGGAGTTACAAAGAAGTTCTAGTCCTCCCCTGGATTTGATAACAAAAATACAAATCAAAGATAATGTGTGATACAATACAAGAGACTAGCACAAAGAAAGTAAGTACTGTTAGTGAGGAAGATCACTCTGTAGACAAAAATAGGCTCAGCATAAAGTGATCTGAAGAATGGCATACCATTTAGACACGAAACACAAAGATACCACCCCAAACAGTTTGCAACATAGAAAACAGACTGTTTATCGCAAGTTGTAGCCTTATTTCAAATAGACCACAACGGCAAGTCCTGTACATTACATCAACTGAAAGCAACGATGCACTCTAATGTATGTGGATAACATATTTGGGCATGTGGTCATAAACATGACACACTCATAAAGCTCACAAGTGAAATAATGAGCTCTGCTAAAAAAGGGTCGTAGATTAATTAAAAGCGGGTCAACTAGTGGATCACATAAAAATTTAGTCTTGATGCCAAATCGATTCCTACAGCATTAAGCTCATCCACTGGCGGAGCTACCTTAGGACTAGAGGGGGTTGTGGCCCCCAGAGTATTTGTCAACTTCAACTTTACATTATTAACCCTTATATTTAAGCACAGTTTATACTACGGAGTATAAACCTTAAACTTTATTAAAATAACTATGGTTTGGCCTTCCTAAATTCCAAAAACTATATCTTGGCCCTCCTTGTAAAATCAGTCTAGCTCCGCTACTGAGCTGATCTAACGATCCCCTTGACCCCTTTTAGATAATATACACAAGGTTTTACATAACTAAAGTCCTCAAGTATATTCAAACGCCTCTATAACTTACTTCTACCCATTCATCTACATGGCTTAGCTCGTGCCTCTTTGTTAAAGGGCAAGTGGCTAGAGCTACGTTAAGATACATAAAAGCAGTTTTACGCAATTACTAGCGTCCTAGTTGGAGTGTCATATATAAGGGCTTGTAGCACATATAAGCATTCTCAGAAAACTTATTCGGCTGATCGACTTCTACTGTAAACTAAAATTGATATAATTGTAACTAGAGTATAGTTGGTTGATATTATTTTAATAGAGTCTCCAAATTTATACAAGCTGGACTATTGGAGAGTTTATATAACTTATTCTAGCTGTTATAACAGAATCATAAAACAAATATATGCACAAACATAATTCATTAAAAATGTAATTTAACTTACCCGAATTCAAGAGTTAATAGCATCTTGATAAAAACCTGAATAAGAGGTTTAAGGGTTTTATGATTCAACAAAAAAAAAGTTTTGGTTAGACAAAGAAAGGACTACTAACCTTGATGAAAATGATTTTGTGACAGTTTAAGGAGGCGTACAAGTGAGGCTGTTTGGTTTGTAGAAACAATGAAAACCCTGTCGATGATGAACCTTTTTATTACCGGGTCAACCCGATTCTTCCGACCCGCGTTGCCTCTCCTACCCAAAACCCAAATTATATTTTAGGGTAAATTACACCGTTGGTCCCCAAACTCCACCCCGTTGGTCCCCAAACTCCACCCCGTTTGCCCGTTTGATCCCCAGATAACGGGGACTCTCATACGAAGTCCCTTTTTGACACCGTGCTTACCCGTTTCGTCCTTGGAGCCCCGTTATGAGTAACGACGGTTATCTCCGTCGTTATCCAGGCCACGTCGCCCTTCTGTTGAATGTCACAATCGTCTTTTCACTATTATTCTTGGTTGCGTCGTTAGTCCCTGACTACTGCGTCAACACAGTAACATTTACTGTACATTTTTTTATCGTTTTCCAATTGCGCGGTTGGTCCATGTCCTTCCTTTCTTCCTCCCGCCAATTATGTTTGATAATCGCATTTTTTCTTTACCAAACCAGTAACCAAAAACTTGTTAATCTATATCATCTACAATGATCCCTTTTAATCTAAATCCCTAATTGCATTTTTGTTTACTTAATGCATAAATCAAAACACAAAAACATAACAACAACATTCATAAATCAAAACACTTGAGATCAGAACTTGATTTTCTAGCCAATTAATATTTTACTAACAGTGTAACACACCTTCAAAAGATTAGATTTACAACCAGAAGATCTAAAAAACGAATCTATGAAAAGCTAATCATTTAAATCCATTCTAGCCACATGACATTCCTTCTCATGGATACCAGCCAGAGTTTCAGCAATCACATCTGTCAAACCGGTAAGCTTAGCGGTTTTGTCTTGCGCGAGTTTGTTTCAGACACTCCAAAGAATCAACAGCCACCCCACTTTCTCCCAAAGCCTCATTCCGACGAATCAACACACGGCGCTTGGAGTTTTTCCTCCTCAAGTCATCACATCGATTACGAAGAAATTTTAGCAACCCTTCTTCTTCGACAATCTCTTGCACAAACCAGAACCGCATACGCTTATGTAACTCCGTCAAACCGGTAATCTCCATAAGTTCATCTAAAACCTCGAAAGTAGCCATTGAATAAAATTTTAGGTAAACAATTTAGATGTATCTGTGAGACTAAATGAGTGGGATAAGATATAAATAAGGGATTAAATCAAAATATCGATTTTCATGTGTAGAAGTGGAGATGTTATCATTGAAAGTAGAAAATGAAGCGCCGCTGTAACTGTATACCATCATTTAAGTCTGGGTACAAAATACTTAATTGCATCATCGGTCTTTGTTGTTTACGAAAAATTGCATGAATAGTCTCTATGTATTTAAGTCTTTTCCCATTGAAATGAGTGATGAATCTGTTTTTCCCCAACAAACTTGACTCTTTACTTCATTACACTAAAAATTGCATGAAGAGTCCCTATGTATTTAAGTCTTTTCCCATTTAAATGAGTGTTGACTTCGTTTTTCCCTAACAAAACTGACTCTTCACTCCATTACACTCCATTTAATTCTCACTACCAAAACTGACTCTTCACTCCCAAAACCCAAACAAACCCTAGATCAAACTTCATATCAATGACAGATTCCTGGAAAGTTATGGACTTGAATAAGTTTGTAGTAAAGGATGACATGATCGATTATGTTTTGCTTAAGTATAGGATTAACTGGCAGGTTCATGATGTTATAGCTGATGACATACTCGATGATTTGTTGAAAATAAAGTGGGAGAAACAGAAGCGTGTGAAATGTAAGTGTACAAGGAATGTATTATCTGGCATGTTCTTGCTATTTCATTGGCCACTTGTTCTTATTCTGTTATTTTACACATCATTTTAGTTGTCGCTTATGTATTGAGTGTTTGCTATATGTGTAGATGACAAAAGAAAGATAACACAAATGAAGATTCACGAGCTTCTTGAAAAGAGGATTCAGAAAGTTGGACAACATCTTAACAAGGAAAAACATATAATGGATATTAATAAGGGAAAAGAGAAAATGGTGATGAAAAGAGGTAAATGTTCTTTTGAGCATATTGCATTGGTATTAGACTGTTAGGGATGCTAATTTACTGTATATAGTAATTGGGAAACAAAGTTTATACATTAGTAAACTAAGTTTAATAAACAATTGATTTAATCCAAACATCCCTTTAAGTTTAATGTACCTTATGAAATAAGCTGAATTGAACCAATTTACTTTAGGAAACTAAGTTTAGGAAACAAATGATTTAATCCAAACACCCCTTTAAGTATAAGGTAAGTTATGAAATAAGCTGAATTGAACTAATGTACATTTGGAAACTAAGTTTAGGAAACAAGCTTATTTCAGCCAAACACCCCTTTAAGGTTAATGTACCTTAAGAACTAAACTGAATTGAAGCAATGTGGATTTTAAAACTAAGTTTACCAATAATATATTATTTACAGAGGTCATAATTATTGAATCAGACACAAGTTATGATTATTTCCTGGCTCAAACTACCTCCGATGAAAGCTCTGATCATAACTCTTTTCAAGCTACCTTTGATGAAAGCTCTGATCATAACCCCTTTCAAGTTACTTCTGATGAAAGCTCTAAGGATACTTTAAAGTCAAGCTCTGAGGATACTTGTAGCTCTGATTGTACTTGGGAACAAAAAAAACTTTTAAAGGTAAACCATGGTCTAGATCTACCCAAGCGGAAAAAAAACTTTTGATGGTAAACAAGGGTCAAGCTCCGCAAAAGCAAAAAAAGCTACTATTCCAGCAGAGATTGTACAGTGGTATGATGATTTAAGTTCATATAAGCAAAAGACTATTTATAAAGGTAGACAAGGGTCAAGCTTTAGAAATGCAGCAATCACAAAACCTGAAAAACCCAAATCAAGGTCAAAACATCTTGCACCCTCAACACCTAGAACAGGGTCAACCTGTAAAGCTCTTGTAGTTCCATTAAAAAGGCCACCTCCAGTGACGAATTTCATTTCAGGCCTTGCAACCGTTACAACTTGGCAACAAATTTTGAATAAGGATTTTGGGATTATAAGATCGAACGAAGATGTTGGAGGAAGTTCAAATGTAAGGGGTAAAGGTAAAAGGAAGATGTTGTAGGTACTTCCGTTTGGGTTTGTGAAGCTTGTGCATGTGTTTGTGAAGGCGGTGTATGTTTATCTTTTGGCTTAGTGTTTAAACATATAACTTTGACATTGTTGTTTTGGTCTTGGTACATTTAACTTTGCTTCTTTCAGATATTCTTAAGTTTATTGTGGTTACTATAACTTAATTGTTTGTGCATTTTGCGTATGGTGCTTCTACTAGAATGATTGTTTAAAGTAAAAATGCAGCATAATTTGTGTTCACATCCTAATCTATTTTGACTTGTGTACACCCATGTTGACTAGTAAAAGTCAAAGTTATAAATATATTACTTGAACAAACAAAAGCATAGAATGCTATCTCAACTGAATCAGCCTTTGGACAGACCCGAAAGACCTAACGTATTCAATCTAATAGCAATTTCAAACAAACATTACCCAAAGACGGCTAATCACATACTAGCAAAAGACGATATGAACTCATAAATGTTATGTTCAGCCTGAAATTGCTGAAGGAGATCATCATCATCATCATCATCATTGATTAGATACACAATCATATGTCTCATGGAGAGTCTTTGATATTAGGTTGTAATGTATAACCTTTCCAGATAAGTTGATCACCAAAAACAAATCTTGTTCCCTTTCTCCCAAAATAATGCTCCAAACATTAGACCGAATCGACCAACCTACGAGAAGGGGAGTCATAAAGTCATCTGTATGAACACGGTACCTAACCGTCCACACAGAACACCCTGTCATCATCTCCTAGATAGTAAACTCGCTAGATCCAAAATCATCCTAATCTTGTAGATGAAATCTTAACTGATGATCACACTGAGCATTCAAATCATACCAATGATGATCCCATCATTAAAAACCTCATCAACACTGAAGATGTTGAGAATCCTGAACAAACATCCTCTACAGATGATATACTTCAGATCAAAATACGATTACAATCTCAACTGTTCCTTCATCTTCCATCCTATCTATTGTCTCTCCAACTCCTCAAGACAGATGGTCTCAAGACAAACACATTAAGCTGGTTAACATCATAGGTGATCCAGGGGTGGAATGCTTACTAGAGCTATGGCAAAGAACTAAGTGTTGCTTCAGCTCATGAATATCTTTTTGTAGACTTTCTATCTGAAGAAGAACCTAAACAGGTCTCCGAAGCACTAAAGCATCCTGGATGGGTTGATGCCATGTAAGATGAACTAAATCAATTTGCCAAAAACAAAGTCTCGACATTAGTTCCTGCACCTTATGGTAAAACCATAATTTGCTCAAAATGGGTATTCAGGAATAAAAGAGATGAAACCAGAATTGTCATCAAAAACAAGCCAAGACTTGTAGCTCAAGGCTACAATCAACAAGAAGGCATAGACTATGATGAAACATTTGATCTAGTTGCAAGACTTGAAGCAATCCGAATCTTTCTTGCTTTTGCCACTTACACGAACTTCATAGTTTATCAAATGGATGTCAAAAGTGCATTCCTCAATGGTAAACTAAAAGAAGAAGTTTATGTCAAACAACCTCCAGGTTTTGAGAGCAGTGAGTTCCCCAGCCATGTTTGTAAGTTGGACAAAGGCCTTTATGGACTTAAACAAGCTCCAAGAGCATGGTATGAAACCCTCTCAACCTTTCTCACTGAGCACAAGTTTGTAAGAGGTAATATAGACAACACACTGTTTGTTTACAAAACCCAAACTAATGTGATTATGGTGCAAATCTATGTTGATGACATTATCTTTGGGTCTACCAGCACAAAATTATGCAAACAGTTTGCAAAACTAATGACTCAAAGATATAAAATGAGCATGATGGGTGTCCTCGCCTATTTCCTTGGATTTCAGATTAAACAATCTGATAGAGGCATTTTAATCAACCAAGAAAAATATGTCAAGGATCTACTAAAAAAGTATGACATAAATGGTTCATCAGTGAAAACTCCAATGGTACCCCCTAACAACCTAGGACCTGATCTCAATGGCAAAGCTGTAAATGAGACTCAATATAGAGGTATGATTGGATCACTAATGTACTTGACGGCTAGCAGACCTGACATTCAATTATGTTGGTCCCCTTGAATGTGATATAAGGTTTATCAAATTAAACTAATCACATTCCATGCCAACAAAGTGATATTTAAACAAATATATATGAACAATATAAAGAACAAGTTTAAAACACACAGAAGTAACTTTTCAACGTATAGGTTCTTATTAGAATCAAATAATGAATATATGACACACATTGCTTGCAGAATAGCAAGGTGGTTGAATGAAATTGGGGTTTTATCTCCTTCGAACTTAAACTCTTAACCAAAGTTAAGAGAGTAAGAAAACAAACTACTCGACTAGAACTGAAGCTTCAGCTTCAGCAGTTCTGTTTAGTTTGTTTGAGAGATAAAGATCTCTTCAATGTGTTTCACATTAATTGGAAGAGTTAGCTCTTTACTCTCGATATCCCTTTTCTTTTATAGGCAAAGGAATTAGGGTTTACAAGTTTAACCTAGTCTACGTGGCAAACATTAAATAGGTGGTTGAGCTACCATTTAATGCACGCATGCTACATAGTACAAGGTACAGTCCTAAAGGAAAGTTGTTGTACTTCTATACCAACTTTAGAAGTTACTTTCCTAAGGAGATCTACTGTATTCTTTTTTGACATAAAATAATCTTTTTCCCGCCTTATAAACCTTGTAGAAGTTAAAACATTTCATTTCAAACTTCTGTTAAGGAGATAGACATCGTCCAGCTTGGAATTGTCAGCCAAGCTAGACTGAAGCTCTTACTAATGTCTTCTTCAGTTTGTGCACCGCCTCATAAACTAAAGTGAAGATAATCTTGATCTTCTAAGTACCCAAAGAACTGGAGCTGAAGCTTTCCTTCAGTGAGTAAAGCTGAACACTCTTTAGCTTGAATATACTTAGGGGATTTTATGTTTAAATCTATTGAGACACTGAAGGGGTTAGGAACTGACCCCGACAATCTCCCTCTATTTGAATATACAAATAGCCTAAGTTTAAATCAGTAGTAAGTGAGCAAAACAACTTCTTCTTACAAAACTGACATACATTGAACAACATAAAATGATAACATCTCATTTTAACTTTCATTACAATACATTACAAAGATAAAGTTATTACAAAGGGTTACATGATTTACTGCCTTAGCTGCTCAATGGTCCTCATCTGCTTAAGTGGATTCAGGTTTCTTTAATCAATTTCAGTAAGTAGAAGGGAGCTGAAGGGCCTGACATGATCATCCAACCCAGGACCTTGATGAAGTCTGAAGAAGATTTCTTGTACAGTATATATCATGGTGTTTGGGAAATCTCTAAAGTCTTTAATGGTAACGAAATCCTGTCTGTGATATGAGTTAAACAAAATCATACCTAGGACATGTTCATTAAGCACAGTACCAGCTGGATGATCTTTATATTGAACTGATAACTTGAGCCTTTTGTTAGCTCTGAAAAAGTCATGAATGTCATCGGCATTCTTTCTTTTCTTATTTGCCAGATCATTCAATTTATCTAAAGGATCCTGTTCACTTAGAAGTTTGTCCAAGTCAATTCCCAGTTCAGCTTCATTTGTATGGAGATAGTCCATTCTTTCCTGTATCTGTTTATAGATGGACTTCCATCCTTTACCCTTTCTGTTAGGACATGCTTTTACAACTTCTCTCCATTCACCTAGGTGTAAGTCGTTGGCTTTGAATTTAGGAATGACTTCACTTGTACCATCTTCCCCTGTATACCTTTAGAGTGATTAGGCCCTTTCTAGTTAAGACATCACAATTTGTAATTCTTGATTATGCTCTTCTATTCAGCAATTTGTCACAGTATCTGTCATACCGTAACTTATCATTATAGTACTTTTCCACCACTTCAGGACCAAGAAGATCAACCAGTTCTGCTCTTATTATTTCTCCTTCTTGTTTGGCTGCTTCAGCTTTGGCATCCTCCTCTATTTTCTTTTGTGCACTGATTTGTTCCTCGGTTAAATGGACATGATCTCCACCTTCAGTGACAAAGTCAAACTTTTTCACTTTCTTCTTCTTAGAGGATTCAACCATGAAACCAGTCAAGTGACTTGTTTCATTATCATTAGAATCACTTTTAGTACTCACTTTCTCATCATCCTCTAAAGACATGACCTGTTTACCCTTGTCTTTCTTGGTATGCCCCCCCTCAGGTTGAGAGGAGCTTTTTAGTAGACTTGGGAGAAAATGAGATTGCATTTAAGTAGTGGTTGTGATGATTGGAGGAATGATTGGTGTTGTAAGTGGTGTTGTTGGTTTTGGTTGTTGTTTGTTTAGGTTTTCATTTTCAGCATCCTTTTCAGCTCTTCTTTGAAAAAGCTGAGAGATTGTTGCTTGGTTTGTGTTCTTCTCCCCCTCAACAGGCATAGTGTTATCGTGGCCTGCTGAAGGAACACCAGCATCTCCAGCTTTCTTAGAATTAGTATAAAAAACCTAAGCAAATCTGTCCAAAGCTTTAGTCACTTTGTGTAGCAAACTTGGAAGAGCATCCAAGGTTTTAAGTTTAGCTTGAACATATACAACTTGTATTGGTAAGGAGCAAAATTCCTCTGGAAGTTCCCACTGAAGAGTCTTCAGTTCAGCAACTTGAGATATAAGACCAGTGACAGTCTTTGCAAAATCTTCCAGCTTGGTGGGAATTTCTTTCAATTCCTCTGGTAGCTCAAGTTCCAGTTCATGAACTTGTTTCTTTAAACCTTTTACTTCTTTAGTAATTTCATGAAACTTGGAGGGGAGTTCCTTTAGCTCAGTTGGTAGTGAGCTGCTAAAGTTATGAGCAGATAATTACTTTGAAAATTCATTGTGTAAAGACTTTACTAGAAGCTCATTGAGCTGTTCCACATTGGGAAAGGAAGGTTGAGCAGTAAGGAAAGCAACTTCAGCTTCAGCCTTGTCTTTTAGCTGCTCTAGTTTGTGTTTCTGAGACTGAAGAGCAAGAACTTGATTTTTGAGTTTTTGAATTTCGATGGACCTGGGGGATGGAGGTTTGGAAGCTGAAGTGTCTTTTGTTTCAACATGTGAGGAAGAATGAATTCCCTCATCTTTGTCTTCCTCTTCATCTTCACGTTCATCAACCACAATGATAGGATCATCCTCAAGTAAGTCCATGTCCTTGAAATCAACTTAAACATTAGGTGCCAGCTTTGAAAGATCCTCAAGCTTGATTTCCCCAAAGCAAATTTCTTCACTTGGCTTTGTAAAAGTACTTGTTCTTGTTTTAGGTGTAGTGAGGACAGTTTCTAACCCATCACTAACAGATTTGGTTTTGTCTGCAAGAACATTTGGGTCAGTACCTGCAAATATATGATCAAGTGAATAGTTTTTTGTTCCTTTAACTTTACCTTGTTGTGGAGGTAAAGAATCATTATGAGCAGATATTCCAGGATCAGTTTTAGTTGTGGAATCTGCTGAAGCATCACATCCTGATGCAGACTCAGAGTGAATAATGATAGAAGCTGACTATATAGGCTTTAAGTTAGTAAATACTGACATACCACTATTGAGCTGGGGGTGGGCTCCTTCTTCACTGGCGACCCCTAAAGATGTTGGGCCACCAGTTGCTTGTTGGTCCTCATTATGCATTTCAGTATCTACAGGGTTGGAAACTGGAGGCTGGCTTGGGTTTGAGTCCATGGCTGAGCTGGACTCTTTTCTTTTCTTAGAATGGCCAGTTTTAGAGTCAGTGGGTGCTTTGGAAGACCCACCTTTGGTTGCCACTTTGCTGGATACAGAGGGTCATTTTGAAGAAGTTAAATGCTTCTTGTGTCCAGGTTGAGCTCTAGGCTTTGTGCCTTGGGAAACCCTCTTAGCATTGGAAGAGGATTTGGGAGCTTTAAATGCCACTAGCGTAGCTGCAGAGAAGATAGCCAACATGTGGTTAGTGAAGAGAGGTCCTTCAGGTTGGTTGGGCTTTAGTGCCCAATTATTGACACTGAAGACTTGAGTGGGGTAGGGTGTTACATCACCATCTTCATATCCTTCCTTCATCTTGTGCATCATCAACAAAGATAAAAATCAAATGTAAGGGACAACTTTTTCCCTTTGTTTCTTGTTTAGTTTAATGATGATGTCTTCCCAAAAGATCCTGGCATAGTCAATGTTGATTTCATTTGCTAGACTATACAGTATAATGGCATCTTTGTTAGAAATTTGATCAAAACCTCCAGTTTTACACCCTAAACACTAGATAATCTGTGCCATTAAGAACCTCCACCTAGGAGGAATGATGTGTCGTTGTGTGGTGTATATTTTTATGATTCAAGTTTTAAATTTATATTTTGCCGACTTAACAAAAAACAACACTTTAACAGGAAGTGTACCCGATTGGTGGTAGATTCGTGGTAAGTAGGGTGTCGAACACTTGAAGCGAGGTTAAATCTCTTAATTTATTTATATTTTGGTTATATAATCTAAGTTAATTCTAATCTAAGTCAAACTTATGCTAATCCTATATTAGTTCTAATCCTAATTCTAACAAGTAAAAGGGGGGGGGTTTCAGCCTGAGAGACTGGCACGGGTTTGGTGGTGACTACAATCAATTCAAGACACTTTAACCCACGCAAGCAAATTAACAGAATATAAAAGAACGGTCGAGCTTTATAATAGAAAACTGTATTAGCCATCATTAATCCGATTAGAAGTTGGTTTGTTTATTCATTGCAATGATTACTTATCTCGAAGAGGCATATCATTCTTAGACTTAGGCGGGACTTCATCCTAAGACCTAGACACATTAATTATGTCACAATTAAAGCATCCACATAAAGTATCTTTATTTGCTGATTATAATCTATCTTAGGGATTAAAGCAATGGTGATCTTGTTAAACCCTAGCTCATAGAGACTTTACCCACTTACTGCTTAATGGCAATTTATACTCTAGTAGTCCACTTATCCAGCTATCTAATGGAAGAAGAACATTATTTGTTGAATTATCTAGATTCACCTACTAGTCAACATGTTCAATAAACCAAAGGCAGTTTCCGTTAACTAGTTAAGCAAGAAGCGTATCCTTAGCACGCTTTTTAGAAGGACAATATTTGTGATCCTATGATTCTAGATGTATAAATTACTATATGGAGAGCTATCTCAGCATCTAAATTACTTGGTCTGTATCACTAGATCCAGTTGAATGATAGGTCGCATACAAAAGCACGTAAACAAGTATATTGATAAACATAAACAAGCATACAACGATAAATTAAAAAATCAAAATATAAACAAAACCAAACATTCATATCTTCATAATAATGGCTAATACCTGAAGGTATTAGCCTTCAAATATCATAATTAATACAAGAGTAATGGCTTAGCCAATGTAAACTAACCGAGTTAACGAATGATACCAAAAACTAAACGATTACAAAAGTATAAGAAATTACACGTTGTCTCCTATGAATTGGAATGCGTTGCAAGACCTTTTCTGCTCTTTTTCTCCTCTGAAAATCGACTTTTGTGGTTTAGGTAGGGTTCTAAAAGGCGCTCTATAGCAGCGCCATAGCGCGAGGCGTGGCCTCCACGTTACGAAACAGGCCAAGGCGTCGTCTCTAGGCGTAGCGTGCAATAAAGCGTGATAAAGCGCGCCTTTTTTGAAGCTTTTAAAAGATTTCATGGACTTGAGCTTATTTACAAGTATTTATGATTGAAGTTGTATGGGATTCGGGCTTAGTAACTCCATAACTCAATTTTAAGCCTAGTAGCTAACTAATATTGACCACTCTATAAATATTTTTTGCCGCCTTGAGTCACGCCTTAAAAACGCTATGACGTAACGCCTTACGCTAAAGCTTGAGGCTTGGCTATGCCGTCACGCCACGCTTCACGCTATTTATAACCTTGGGTTTAGGTATCGAGAATATGATTTAGCACACTTAAAACTCGTTTTTAAGTTTTGTATTTATAGGGTCTGGAGTCGGTGTCGATATGGCATATCCAAGGTATTTGATACGGCGTATTGGAGTTTCTTGGAGTAGGGACCACTTTGATATCTTCCAGAATATTCACATGCTATATATCCAATACGGCGTATTGGTCTTCTCTGGATACGACGTATTGATCTTCTTTCCTTTGTGGTCTTTGGTGACTGCAGGCACAAATACGCCGTATCTTCCTTGATGGATACGGCGTATTGGTTGTCAGAATAGTAATCTTCAAACTATCTTCGTTTAAGCTCCAGAATGCGCGCCTTTTGCTAATATTCACCAAGTACTCTATAATTACTACAATTCTCAAGTATAAACGATTAAGTAACAATTCTTTGCATTAATTATACAAAATATGTTAATTACATGAGATAAATGATGCTATAAAATAGACGTTATTTGATGTCATCAAATATCCCCCACTTGAATTCTACTTGTCCTCAAGTAGCCTTTAGAAGTTTATAAAAATGTATCCCTAAGGATTTTTTTCCGTTAAAGTATTTATTTGATCTATTACAAGTACACAACCAAACACCTCACAAAATAGGAAGATGAAAACACTCAAATCACTCAACTAATCTATGTGGTAACATGTAACAAATTCGCTTAATTGCTCGGTCGTGACAAGTATTCTATCATAAGCTTGGAAAGGATACACATCTCCACCGCTAAAGCTAAGGAGTAACAAGTTTATAAAGGTAAATATGGGTTTATATGATAAGGCTTAGGGTTGATTACTCTAACTAATCTTTATCGATACCAATATTCTAGGAGGGCGACAAAGACCACACATACACACCCATAACGACGGGATAGACACATGTGACTACTCACTCCCACCTCGAATAAGCTAAAGAGTAGGAATAGTAGAGTAATATAGGGTATGGATCTTCTAACTTTCACCAATAGTAATAAACCAACAAGGCAGCTGAGACATGCATACTTGGCCGTAACGATGGAATAGACATGCACGCTCGATCACATCCTCATTCGCGTAAAACCCATGGTTAATGATTAGGAAAGGGAATTAAATTGTTGTTAAATAAAAATTACCAAACAAATATATTAAGTCTAAAATACAAGTTGCTAGACACTTTTTCCTGACTGTTACCATGATAAAGACACAACTATTTACAATGTCTTGATCATAGATAAAAAATAACAACCTAAGCCAGTGTTCCCGTAACGGTCAACTTCCCAAACATCCCATACTTTACATACTTTACAAGGCAAGTGGCAATATCTTGCACTTTATACAATACTCTACATCGTCGATTTGTATTGATGACATCAAATAACGTCTATTTTATAGCATCATTTTTCCAATGTTATTAACCCATTTTGTTTAGTTATTGCAAATAATTATTACTTAATCATTTATATTTAAGAAATGCAGTAATTATGGAGTACTTGGTGAATATTAGCAAAATGCGCGCATTTTGGAGCTTAAATGAAGATATTTTGAAGATTACTATTCTGAAGAACAATATACCGTATTCATCAAGGAAGATACGGCGTATCCGTGCCTGCACTCACCAAAGACCACAAAGGAATAAAGCCCAATACACCGTATCTAGAAGATCTCAATACGCCGTATCCATCAAGGAAGATACAGCGTATCCGTGCCTGCACTCACCAAAGACCACAACGGAATAAAGCCTAATACGCCGTATCCAGAAGATCTCAATACGACGTATCAAAGATATAGTATGTAATTATTCTAGAAGATATCAAGCGTGGTCCCTACTCCAAGAAATCCCCAATACACCGTATCCAATCCTTGGATTTTGCGTATCGAACCGACTTCCAGACCTTATAAATAGAAAACTCAAACACGAGTTTTAAGTGTGCTAAATCATATTCTCGATACCTAAACCATAAAAGTTGATTTTTAGAGGAGAAAAAAGCAGAAGAGGTCGAGCAATGCTATCAATTCCATAGGAGACAACGTGTAATTCTATATACTTTAGTAATCGTTCAGTTTTTGGTATCATTCGTAAACTCGGTTAGTTTACCTTGGCTAAATAATTGCTTTTGTATTCATTATGATATTTGAAGGCTAATACCTTCGGGTATTAGCCATTATTATGAAGATTTGAATGTTTGGTATTTGTTTATCTTGATTTCTTGATTTATCATTGGATGCTTGTTTATGTTTATTAATTTATACTTGTTTACGCGCTTTTGTATGTGACCTATCATTCAACTGGATCTAGTGATACGGACCAAGTAAATCTAGAGTCTGGGATAGCTCTCCATATAGTAATTTATATATCTAGAATCGTAGGATTACAAATATTGTCCTTCTAAATCTGTGTCTAGGATACGCTTCAGGCTTAACTAGTTAATTGGATATTGTCAATGGTTTATTGATCGTGTTGACTAGCAGGTGAACCTAGATAATTCAACACATAACATTCTGATTCCGTTGGATAGTTGGACAAGTGGACTACTAGTGTATAAATCGCCATTAAGCAGTAAGTAGGTAAAGTCTCTATGAGCTAGGGTTTAACAAGATCACCATTGCTTTAATCCCTAATATAGATTAAAATCAGCAAATAAGGATGCTTTATGCGGATGCTTTAATTGTGACAGAATTAATGTGTCTAGGTCTTAGGATGATGTAACGCCTAAGTCTGAAGAATGATATACCACCTCGAGAGAAGAAATCATTGCACTAAATAAAAAAACTAACTTTCTAATTGAATTAATAATGGTTAATACAGTTTTCTTATATTTAGCTCGACCGCTCTTTTATCTTTTGTTTGTTTGCTTGCGTGGGTTAAAGTGCCTTGAATTGATTGTAGTCACCAACAAAACTGTGCCAGTCTCTCAGGCTGAAAACCCCTTTTTCCTGCTAGAATTAGGATTAGGACTGACATAGGTTTAGAATAAGATAGAATTAACATAGATTAGATAACCAAGATATTAATTAAATTGATAGATTTAACCTCGCTTCAAGTGTTCGACACCCTACTCACCACGAAACTACTACCGATCGGGTACACTGGCCGTTAAAGTGTTGTTTTTAGTTTAGTCGGACAAATATAAATTTAAAACTTGAATCAATAAAATATACACCACATAATGACACATCAAGTTTTTGGCGCCGTTGCCAGGGAGTGAAAATTAATCTTGATTTTTATTTGATATTTTGGTTTTTAACATTAGATTAGATCTAACCCTTAGGATTTGTGTAATTTAGATTAGTGTATATTCTTGTATATTCTGTAAATTTTGTATATTTGTCTTTAATTGTTTGCTTGTATATATTTGTGTTTAATTGTTTGCGCATTTAATTATTTTTCTAATACATTATTCTGGTCGATAGCTGAATACTACGTATCCACTTCTATTGGATACGGCGTATCGAACTTTCTGACCAATACAGCGTATTCATTCAAACTGATTAATACGGCGTATTCACTTCTATTGAATATGGTGTATCGATCATTCAATAAAGTTCTTTTCCATTCTCGGACTTAGAACCAAAATTTTTATACCTTTCTCCCGCTGGCTCTACTGATAATTTTCTAGGTATTTTCTAGTAAGAATGACAAAGGTTATCAAAGGAGAGTTCGAGAAAATTAAGTATGTTAAGGTCAAAGTTGTTTCGCTCACTTGCGATACATTATTTGAAGTTTTTAACAATGAAGTCAATCGATTAAGCGGAATGGATGATGATCTATTCACATTTGAAGTTGAAGTTGCTAACATCCCATGTGACTCGAAAATGGATAATGATTCGGAGCATGAAGCTGATGATGATATGGGATATGATCCGTTTGATGTTGTATTTACTGAATGGTTGGGATCAAAGTTTTTCAACTACAAGACAATGGATCATTATACTATGAAAGCATTATGGATTTACTGGATTAGAGGAGATGATGAAGTTGAGCTCACGGATGATTAATTTTCTAATAATGAAGATGAAGTCTTTAGGATCGACACTAATATATTTGATTTTGAAACACCTATGTGCAAGGCATTCAAAGAATTTAACTATCTTTTACAAATCGATCCAGACTTACTTACTAAGGACATTGAGGGATTCAAGACCTATGAAGATTACAAGGATGATTGGATCTATGAATGGAACAAGGACGTACCATGGGTAGATGAGAAGCCATGGACTAACGCTAGAGTTTGGACCAAACCCACACCAGTTAAACATACTTGCAAGCCTTTCAATTATAAGACTGGATGTTCAGAATGGCCAACATGTAGTTGGATGGATGATGGATACTGTAATGGAGGAAACTTACCAAGAACTTACATTATTAGAAACCAACTCCATTATCAGGATTATGAGTGGTATGAGGCTTTGGAAGATAGTGAACTTAAAGATGAGTCTTTAAGAAACAAAGCTATCATGGAAGGATTTATCGACGATGATGATAAGTCATGTTACGAACAAATGAGACGATGGAACATATATACAAAATATGATGAGGCTTATGAGATAAATCATGAAGATAAAGAGAGAGAAGAATTATATGAGATACCGGTGTGCAATAATATATGATGATCAAATATTCGTTCAATAGTGATGAAGAGTATGTTGCTGTAAAAGAAGACGAATACGATGATCTTATAATCACAAGAGAAGAAGTGTGCCAAGCTTACCAAGAAATCTTTTGGATAATGGACGAAGGATGGATGGTGACTAGAACCGAGTGACGCGAAGCTGAAGAAAAGTATAACTTAAAGACTTAGCTGTAAACAAAAGTATAACACCCTGTGTTTTCAAGTCATTGACGACGTCGATAAATGTACTATTTATTTTTAGTGTTGTACGCATTTGCTTTTAATTTCATGTATTAAGTAAAATCGCGTAAACTAAAAATTAGCGTTCAATGTAAACGGGCATCGAACAATTAAATGTTTACATCAAGCAAGGGTTATATAATTATTTTGAGGATAATTATTAACTTTGTTCATTTTATTTTTATCGGATACATAAAGTGTATACGTTTCGCGATAAATTGCGTTTAGGCACTCCCGGAACCACAAAAACTTTTCTACGCTTCAACAAATACCCACATTTATACCCAATACATAAAATTTACTCAAATATATCATGTATAGCTCATTTATGCCGAAATTCTTGCAATGGATGCAAAGTTATACAAGTGTTACATGAAAAACTCTTCCAAGTTGGTCAAAAGAACACCATACCTCTTTAATGCCACACCATGCTTTGTTTCTTTGACCTAAAGACCAAGACCATGACCATGAACCATTCCTATGACCATAACATGTTCCCTTGACTAGAACTACTTCTTATATACATGCATTACTAGCAAAATAACTCACACATGCTTAAACACTTAGTAAAAATCAAACAAAAACCCTCTTTTGACTCTATAGAGCTCACGGCTCAAAACCAAGACCAAACCAAACCCATACAAAATTTTCTACAACCCATACACACTTATACACATCTATTCTAAGTCATTCTAAGGTATTTCCAAGCATTGGCTAAGCATTTCCAAGTATTGAGCAAGTGAAAGAAAGCTAGGGTTTTGTTAAGAAAACAAGGGTTTTTATTTGTGCAAGCTTTGGTTTTGTGGCTAAACAAGGGTTTAGCACTTGGTCCTAATTTTCACAATAAAAGGCTTAAATTATGATCAAATGTAAAAACATTTCAAGCATACTTTTGTGAAATTACATGTTGCATAACCCGCACACAATAACCCTTGTTAGATATTGTGAGGATTTAACCTTTCCGTTTCCAAATGTTTACCCAAATTCCACAAAATATGAGTATGCCGGTGATGTTGTAAACTTCGAACTGGCTTGGTATATCACAACGAGACCGCAATGAACGTACTAAGGATTTAATGGATAACTTGTTTAAATTGTAAATTTTAGATTACACCCAAATCACCTTACAATTGCTTAATAACTAACTACACCAGTTAGTTAACCTCCCGTTTAAACATTTTCCACTCTTATCTTTAGAGTGATGATCCACTAGAACAACTCGTAGAGCTAATCCTTTAGGAATTTACACTAACTATTTGTTTCGTTACAACCTTACGCCTTAACCTACCCTGTGAGATTAAGTTTAATTTACAATTTCTAGTTGCTTAAAGTGTAAAGTTTGTATTTCCCGAGTCTTGTGTCATTTTCTATTTTTGGTGCGGTTAGAAATTTCTACATTGCAAATGGGAATGTATATTAGTAGTCAAAGCTCATATGATTTTACTACCGTCACAATTATTGATGAAACCGAAGGACAAAGAACTACCAAAGGAATTATCCAGAATTGTTATGATCGTGAAGATGGTGAAACTACACCGAGATTTGAATGTTTGGTATTAAAAAAAAGGAAAATAAAAAAAGAGAAGGAAAGTTTGAAGATAATCGTTTCGCAATTACCGAAGGAATCACACGAAGGATCGATTATTCGTTGATACGTCTAAAAAATCGATGATGTAAAGTATTGTACAAAGTGGTAGATATCACCACTTGCCTTGTAGAGTATGTAAAAGTTTTAGGATGATTGGGAAATTGACTATTACGGGAACGCCAACTCAGGTTGTTGTTTTTGATCAATGATCAAGATGTTGTAAATAGTTGTGTCTTTGTCATGATAACAATCGGGAAATAAGTGTCTAGCAACTTGTATCTTAGTCTTAATCTATTTATTTCATATTTTTATTTAACAACCATTTACTTTCCTCTCACCTAATGATTAGCCGCTGGTTTTACGCGAATGAGGATATGATCGAGCGTGCATGTCTATTCCGTCGTTACGGCCATGTATACATGTTTCAGCTACCTCGTTGGTTTACAACTTTTGGTGAAATTTAGAAGGTTCCTACCCTATATCATTCTTCATCTTAACCGTTAGTTAAATTCGAATGGGGATATGATCGAACACACATGTCTATCCCGGCGTTCCGGGTGTATATGTGTGCTTCAGCTGCCTTGTTGGAGTGGTACTTCTGGTGAAAGATTGTAGAATGATCAACCGTACGCCTTTCCATACAAAAACCCATATTTACCTTTATAAACTTGTTACTCCTTGGCTTTAGTGGTGAAGATGTGTATCCTTGCCAAGCTTATGATAGAATACTCGTCACGACCGAGCAATTGAGCAAATTAGTTACATGTTACCACATAGATTAGTTGAGTGATTTGAGTGTTTTCATCTTCCTATTTCGTGAGGTGTTTGGTTGTGTACTTGTAATAGATCAAAAAAGTGCTTTAACAGAAAATATCCTTAGGGATACATTTTTATAAACTTCTAAAGGCTACTTGAGGACAAGTAGGATTCAAGTGGGGGGATATTTGATGACATCAAATAACGTCTATTTTATAGCATCATTTATCCCATGTTATTAACCCATTTTGTATAGTTATTGCAAAGAATTGTTACTTAATCGTTTATATTTGAGAATTGCAGTAATTATGGAGTAATTAGTGAAAGTTAGCAAAAGGCGCGCATTCTAGAGCTTAAATGAAGATATTTTGAAGATTACTATTCTGAAGACCAATACGCCGTATCCATCAAGGAAGATACAGCGTATCCGTGCCTGCACTCACCAAAGACCACAGAGGAATAAAGATCAATACGCTGTATCCAGAGAGAATCAATACGTCGTATTCAAGATATGGAATCAATATAATATTCTGGAAGATATTAAGAGTGGTCACTACTCTAAGAAATCCCCAATACGCCGTATCCAACACTTATATACGTCGTATCGAACCGACTTCCAGACCTTATAAATAGAAAACTCAAAAATGAGTTTTAAGTGTGCTAAATCATTTTTTCGATATCTAATCCACAAACATCGATTTTTAGAGGAGAAAAAGAGCAGAAGAGGTCGAGCAACGCTATCAATTCCATAGGAGACAATGTGTAATTCCATATACTTTAGTAATAATTCAGTTTTTGGTATCATTCATTAACTCGGTTAGTTTACCTTGGCTAAATAATTTCTCTTGTATTTATTATGACGTTTGAAGGCTAAAACCTTTGGGTATTAGCCATTATTATGAAGATCTAAATGTTTGGAATTTGTTTATCTCAATTTCTTGATTTATCGTTGAGTGCTTGTTTATGTTTATCAATTTATACTTGTTTAGGCGCTTTTGTATGTGACCTATCATTCAACTGGATCTAGTGAAGCAGACCAAGCAGATCTAGAGTCTGGGATAGCTCTCCATATAGTAGTTTATACATCTAGATTCATGATTACATAAATATTGTCCTTCTAAGCCAATGGTTTATTGATCGTGTGGACTAGCAGGTGACCTGGATAATTCAATAAGTAACATTCTGATTCCATTGGATAGTTGGACAAGTGGACTACTAGTGTATAAATTGCCATTAAGCGGTAAGTGGGTAAAGTCTCTATGAGCTAAGGTTTAACAAGATCACCATTGCTTTAATCCCTAAGATAGATTATAATCAGCAAATAAGGATGCTTTATGCGGATGCTTTAATTGTGACAGAATTATTGTGTCTAGGTCTTAGGATGATGTAATGCCTAAGTCTTAAGAATGATATGCCACCTCGAGAGAAGAAATCATTATGCTAAATAAACAAACCAACGTTCTAATCGGATTAATAATGGTTAATACAGTTTTCTTATATAAGGTTCGACCGCTCTTTCATTTTTTGGTATTAGCTTGCGTGGGTTAAAGTGCCTTGAATTGATTATATACACTAACCAAACCGTGCCAGTCTCTTTGGCAATAGACTTCACATAAGTTAAGCAACACAATCCATGCTAAGCACCTGATAAAACATGCTTAAAAAGTTGGTGTCCCACCATAAAGTTGGTGAATTCGGTAGGTTAGTTAAAAGTAATTAATGTGGGACCACAAGATTAATCAAACGTATGCGAACAGTTATATAATCCAACTTCACATAAAGAGGCATTTACGTTTCACTAAGCTCATGACACTGAAGCTAATGCTGAAAGATAGCATGTATAGTGCTATAAAGGCTTGCCCTTCAGGTGTCTGACCAAAGACCACCTAACTAGTTTCGACATGACATATATCTGAGTAGTTCTTGCAAACCAACAAATAAGTCTTACTTACCGATAGGATAATTAGTCCTAAATGATCTATTTAATTACGTCGCGCTCACTTAACCACCAGTCGATTTTAAAGATGATTAACAGATCATAGATAATTCGTGCGCAATAGTGGACTAAACGCTACTTATGTAACACGTAAACGGGGAATTTCTCCGTATAACTGTGTCTCCATTTTTAAAATCAGCTATTGATTCTCACCCCCAATTTTATAAAATATATTATTCAAATAATTTAAAAGTGGGTGCTAATGAACTCACCTTGATTGGTGAATCGAAGAAGAATAGTCTAGAATAAAATCACACGATAGCAAACAACGGTTCGTAAGGACAACCTATGAAATGAAGGTTTGGTTTAATATCGGAGTAGCGCAGAAGTGCGGATAATGCATAAGCATATACTAGTGTATTTTTGTTAATATATTTCCAAAAATTAACGCTTGTGATCGTATAGTAGTTAAAATGTTTTTGTAAGTAAATCGAGTAAATACTAATAACGGTAAATAAAAGTATGTACATATAAATGTCTAAGGTAAAGAGTATATATATATAGTTATACATATTTATAAGATATATATATATAAATTGTACGGGCACATTCATTAAGATACCACTTTAGGGTCTATGAAAGTTATATGCAGTTGCGTTTATTGAAATGCTTTAGCGTGGAGAGGTAAATGGGATGATGACAAGTGATACAGAGCATGAAGAAATTTCTGGGATCAATGCCGCTCTATAAGCACTATAAGACAGTAATCTATCGATGATAAATAGCGAGAACAGCACACTGTTGTTTTTGTGATTTTTGTGTGGTGTGGGGTCGGCGTGTGTGGTAAGGAGGGTAGATTAGTAAAAGCGCTTGTCACGATAACTGTCAATCCACTTTTCATAATTAACAAACTTACATCATCAAATCTCTTATTATTCGCAACGTCCAAAGTTTAAAATGAGTTAAACGTATAGCGTCTAAGTCGTAAACTATTAAATAAGCTATTCATGAACTTATCCAATAAGCTACACCGTAGCTTTACGCATTGGTGCATTGTATTTATGTTGGGCCTTGGCACTAGGTTGTTGTTTTTGATCTATGATCAAGACGTTGTAAATAGTTGTGTCTTTGTCATAATAACGGTCGGGAAAATAAGTGTCTAGCAACTAGTACTTTAAGCCTTAATGTAACACCCTCAAAATGGGTGGCAGCGGAAATGATGTTCCGGGGGCATTACTTCATAATATCATTGCACAAGTCATGAGAGAACGACCTCTAAGTGTCGTTTGAAAAGTAATCTTGTATTGTTTAGACTCCAATGCACATCAAGCAAGCACCTAGCACTTAAATACATGAGAAAACATGTTTTAAAACGTCAACAATAATGTTGATGAATTTATAGGTTTATAAATTAAATGAGGCGGATAGCAAGATTTCCCTATAATAGAGTAACAATTACAATATCACAAAATGTATTACGAAATGCACTAAGCTCATGACACTGAAGCTCAACAATGTATGTATCAACTTATAAATTGATGGTGCCAATGTAGATGTTCAAACCCGTAACATCTATGTGTCCGACTTGGTATGTGTTCGTCTGTCCCGTTTAATTGAATTCTAGCAAGTGCTATTGCCCGGAACGGGGTGGTTAATTCCCAAAAGATCTATTTATAACATTCCGCGCTCACATAATGCAATTAACAAATTAACTATATATGCAATTATACGCAGTTCTATAATGAAGGGCATAGTGGATTATAGTCTACATAGGCAATACTCGTCATTATTGATTAAAATTTGTACTTGCAACCAATTTGTAAAACAAAACTATGATCATAATCCCGAGATTTGATAAATGATTGAAAAGTATAGCATGGGGACTATAAGCTCACCTCAAGTGATGGTGTGAATGATTGGAGTGATCAATCTATATAATTCGGCATCATACTTGACAGAATGAATCTATTATTATTAGGTCGTGTAAGGAATGTATACTTGAATTAATAATACAATAATGCATTTAGTAAGTTAGATCACGACCTAATAGTTTTTGTTTTTGTTTTAAACAAATGTGGTAAGTTACGTTTGCAATTATTTGTCTATGTAATTGTATTATAAATACACATGACAAAAATAGTTTTCTATATTGTCCTTGTTATTTAATTGTAGTTGTTTT
The DNA here is from genome assembly GCA_026074375.1 of Tanacetum coccineum. NCBI lineage: Eukaryota > Viridiplantae > Streptophyta > Magnoliopsida > Asterales > Asteraceae > Tanacetum > Tanacetum coccineum. The sequence goes on from BQNB010052322.1 coordinate 25,526, forward strand.
ATATTATGTGTTTAATCATGTAGTATATAGTCTATTAGTCCAATATAAATTTAATCACTTAGACTCGTTTTGTATTTTTTATTATTTACAAAGTTCAAAAATTTATAGTTTATTGAATTCGTAAATAATATATATAAAGTTTAAAACACGAATTAATATTATATATTTTATACACTATAATTTCTTAAGGTTTTTATTGGTCCAAACGACCCGAAAGCACTCGTAATCACTATTTTATGTATCGAAACAGACTATGTTTGATAAAAATGTGTGGGGGAAACTTTATTAATTTGTTTAGAAAAATGGTCCGACTTAGAAGGGCGTATCTCCTTCGTTATAATGAGTTACGGGGTCGTTCCAACTTCTGAGGATTTAACGGAAAATCATAATCACAAGTTTCTTCTAATTAATTATCCCCGAACTCGGACCGAAATTGGGTCAAAAATGCTGTTTTCGTAAACTGGACTCAGAAAGTCCGAAAAACTTGCCACAAGCTGTCAAAATACTGTTTTCGTCATACTTAAATCGGCTATAACTTCTTCGTTTTATGTTAGTTTTTCGAGTTTTTATATGCACGGAAGGTGAGAAGATGAACCTAACAATATTTTTAAGTTTTTAAAGTGCCTAGAAAATGTGTCGAAACAGTATGAACCAAAACTGTTTTTAATAAAAAAGTATTTATATACTTTTCTTTATCTATTTTTACTATACTTTTTATGCTACTAGTCCATAGGTTTGACAATACGACATTCTTTTTGTAATTAAATGTTGTCCACTAATTTTTATAGTCATCTATTTCAACTTCCATTTCACAAGACTATATGTCAAGTACCATATGTGAGGTTTCATGATTCCAGGTTCGGGTCCGGGTGGGGAAGTCAAAATATTATAGCCATATTGATGAGGGGAGGAGCAGCTTTTTTTAATTTTCCAAAAAAATAAAAAGTTTTTTTTTTATTAAAAGGAAAAAATGAAAGGGAAAATTATAATTGTGAGCTGCACCTCTATGTTGATCTAGAAGGGGGTTGTATTTATAGGTAAAACACAAGGACACTTTTGTCTAATTACACTTTTTGTCCTTGTGTTTTACTTTAAACTTAAACTTGAGTAATTTCCATCTAGACACCATATTTTGTTCCTAAACAATTTCCCTCTAATATGGTGGCATATGGAATTACTTACAATGTATCCTAACAAGTATAAATAGCTAAAGATTATCTGCAGTTTTTTGCTTTGTCTTAACATGTTCTTTAGCTTGAATCTTTACTTACTTGTAGAGAATACAAAAAATTTTTGGTGAAAAAAAAAAAAAAATCCGTTTAATTACTGAGTTGACTTACCCCGTTCATACTGCCATATCTTCAAACAAGTTAAAATGCTGCCCCCCTAAACAAACAGCAATTTCGAGATAGCAAATATAAAACTTTGATGTAGTTGATAATCTTCTAACTTTATAGCGGTTTAAGCATCGCAGCGGAATTTGTAGGAAGATGAAGTAAACTACACTCCCCTAGCTGCAATTCTAAACTTCTTCAGTGCGGTTTAGTAGCCAATCCATTTAGGGGTAACATGGCATAGACTTCACACTTTTCTTCCCCTGATCGATGCAGTTCTTTCAAAGTATTCAACCAAAAAGATAACAGTCAAAAGTTTATGAAAGGTAATACCAAGTACACCTTTCTTCCCTTGATTTTTTCGATGGACCATCGAATATAAGTAAATCATAATTTGTGTTTCGCTCCGAATATTCGATAGAGAAAAATCCATGTGTGAAGTCGCTTATCTCAGACTTTTCAATTCCAACCTCTTATTCTGTTCGGCTCCTTTGTAATGATTATGATGGAGAAAATGCAGTATCACAAAACTTGTTGTGAAGTTAGAATACACATATTCTTGTGACTTATGTCTTGTGCTATCACGTGATTCCATCTTTTTTGAATACTTACACGTAATTCCTTAAAGTATAAAGGTAGGACTACGTCTTCTTGACAATTCCTCAACTATCTGAGACACTGTGCACTACAATGTTAAACTCTTTTTAGGATTGCAAATGTGCGATTGGCACCAACTTTAAGTTTATAGATCACATCATGCTAGATTTTGACAAGTCTTCATCAAAAAACGGCTACTAAGCTCGAACAACGTTATCTTTATAAAGTCTCATCCAACCAACCCCGACTTTTAAAGGAATGATAATACACGCACCACTGTGAAATTCCACTTTAACTTCAAATAAATTGATAACGAATACATCTCTTAATCAATTCTTGCAATTAAATCCCGAGACTATCCTTTTGAACGGTTTTCGTGAATCTTTTATCCGGATCGTTTTAAGCAATAGGTGATGTTTTTGTGTTAAAAAAAATTAACAAAAATTCGGCCCTTTAGTATTTTAAGCCCACAAATTCGGATCCAACACAATATCCTTATTTAGTCCAAAATTCTCAGTTCAATTCGTATGTCAATACACGGCTCATTATTTTTTTATTTCTCATTTTTGGTAAGCTCAACACAACATAATCAAACTTCTGGCCCATTACTACCAAATAAATTTCGATCCAATTTTGTTCAGCCCAAAGTAAATTCGATCACCTCAGCCCATTATAGAAATTTTAGTCCATTCTATTTTTGATATAATCCTACTCCACACACAAACCCTAAAGTTATATTCATCCGCCCCTCATATGTTTGTCTAGAAAACTCAGTCACCAACACTTCTTCTTGCCTTATCTCTCCATCATAACGCCTCATCAGGCATCCCAAAGTAATAGCAGGTAGACAAACACAACCTTCATCTTATCTTACCCTATGTTTCAATCACCCATAGCACACAAATCTACCATCTTTTTGTATAACACTGAAAACCCACAAAGAACTCACTCGTCAGGCTTTAAGATCTTGTTTCAACCAATGTCTAAGGTAGGTTGTATCTCTTGTATTTACGTTTACAAACGAAACAAAAGAAAAGATTATAACATAAATTGTTATATTTCTTTCTTTTATTTTCGGATATTGAAAGAGATGATTTTCCTTAATAGATCGATGATGAATGTTCTTTCGTGTGCTTGATCTTTTAAAGGTCACATCTTGTTTAACACACCAATCGGGAATCAATCTAAGATCTTTTGTGTTTGTTTTTCTTTTTCGATTTGAGTTTTGTTGTGTTATGTAAGGATTTGGTGTTGGTTTGATTGTTGAATGTGATGAATATGCATAAGAGTGAGATGTGTAGAAGATGAGTATAGATCCGTTACGACTCAGTCAAAACCGAGTTAGATCATTAAGTTGACTCGGTGACTCATTTTTGATGTAATGTCAAATTTGTGTCACCGAAAATGATTTCGATCAAGCAGGCTTTTGATAAGAAATAACTGAATAATCTGCTCACATTGAAAATGCATTGTTCACTTCTCATCTTATGTCTCCTTTTCATTTTCGATATACATTTCTGAATATGACTAAAGCATCCGAGTTTGACCAGTCAATCACAACCACAATCTGTTTCTCTTCCTGTCATTGTCATTCGTCGAACTCGTAAGAGACAAAAAAACATTTTCGGTCACAAGGTCAAAAACTTCAAATAAAGCAGTTATGAGTATCGAGTTGACTAAGTCATAACTTTGCCGAGTTTGACCGTTGACCAATTCTGAATTTGTGAAATTAGCAGTTTTTAGCACATTTAATAATCGAATCTGATCGAGTTTGAACAAATCTCACGATTAAAAACCGTAATCACCAAAACAAAAACTCGATCTCAATCACCGAATACATATCAAAAACACAAATAAACTGCTAAAATGTGTAATAAGCTGCTAAAACGAATAAGTTGTAGACTAATGTTTAAACAAGCAGAATCTGGACCGAAATTAGCTCTAATAAGCTGCTGAATTGAATCTGACTGAATCTGGACTAAATAAGCCAAAATAAGCAGAAATAAGCCTAATTAAGCTGAACCGAATAAGCAGAAAAACATCAAAAATACTAGTTTTTCGTCAAACTTAAATCGGCTATAACTTCTTCGTTATAAGTCCATTTTTCGAGTTCCTTATATATTCGGAATCGTCTTGAGACGTATTATCACATTTTTAGGTTTATAGATTGCCTAGAATTTTGTGCCAAAACAGTAGGTACGGACTGTTTTTATAAATGTATATAAATGTTTTATTTTTGTAGTTTTTACCATGACTTATTTACTACAAGTCCACTAGGTTTAATAATACAACAACTTTCATGTAGATAAAGTCCACTAATTTTTATATCCATTCAAAACACTTCCATTTCACAAGTAAAAATGTCAAGAACATAAAATAAACTACAAAACTATATAAACAAATTCATGAACAATATATTTAACAACTAGTTTACTAAATTAACTAGCACTTGAAATATATCAAAATAAATATTTTTAAGTGTTCCATCTTGTACATATTTTATTTTTACCTCTCTTGTAAGTATATATGTATATATATAATTAAGTCTTGTTCTTGATTTCTTGTAGACTTTTTATAAAATTAACTAATTGGTGATATAACTATATAAATAAAAATGTACATAACAAAGAATATTTAAAATGAAAGTATGAGAAAAGATATAAACCTTAGTGAGAGATAAGTGGTGAGATTTAGCAAGATGTTTAACCAAAATCAACCAAGAACCCTTTCTACAATGTACCCTTATTTTTACTTGCAATATCTTTCTTGAAAATACTTGATAGATATCTAAATTAAAACCCTTTCCTTGCTCCTTCTGTGTGCCGTGGGTAGAGAGAACCAAAAAGAGAAAGAGATGAAACTTTTATGAAGTGAAAATGGTTGTATAAGCTACCTTTTGTTACTTGCAATTTATCAAAAACATAATTTTTCGTATGCTTTCTTTTTCTAGCCGAAGGTTTTGAGAGAGGAAAAGGGACAATGAGATTCTTTTGCTTGTGTTGAGGAATAAGAGTGCAAGATAGCTAGTTACTTGTAATACATTTTGGGATAGGTTGAATGGTCTTTGCTTAGTCACAAGATGGTGTAGAAACAATTTAGGAAATGGGTCACATGGTTACATATGGGGTGGCAAAAGGGCAGGCAAGCAAAAGGATGATGATTTTATTTTGTTACTAGCTAAATAATCATGAATATGGTATGCTTATTGATAAGATTATAGGATTTTTAGGATTCCATGCTTCTTATAGTTAATGAGTAGGTAGGAAAGTATTACTAATGGATTTCAAATATTTTTGAGTGAAAATTTAAAAGAGGTGTATTTATTTAAGTAGTGCAAGTATTATTTGAGGTATAATGCAAAGGGGTCAAATACTTGAGTTTGCATGCATGCACTTAAGTGTGTACGTAAGCGTTTTACTGAAATGAAAAGTAAACGTGAAAAAGCTTAAAATGAATAGTCGAATATTTATTGACGTAAAATGACCCGAAATGTGAATTGTTACAGACTCCCCGTGTTAAAAGAATTGCATCCCGCAATTCAGTTCGAGTTGCCTTCCGGAATAGTGTTAATGAAGAGTTGTATATACTTGTCTTAATCCTCCTAATACGTGCTAAGTCAATTTGCTATCTTAAGGTGAAATCACATTGGTATGGGTCTCAATTTCTTTGATGACGGTTGAACTTGTCAGTGGGTTATCCGTCGAGAATAAAAATAGAAAATTTGATTCCTGGTAAAAGTTTTATGGTGACTACTTCTCAACATGACATGGTACTTTCCTAAATTATACATAGTTGATCAAGCTATGTATATTTGAGGGCTGATGATGCTATGCTAATTTTTGTCAAAATAGTGTTATGATTTCATAATATTTGTGAGAGTGACTTGTATAAATAAAATAGAGAATTAAAGTAAAATTAACGAAATTTTTATGACACACTAATTTGATAGATAATTTGAAATCATTCGTATAGTACAATGGAAATTTTAAGAGACAATACAACGAGAACTTTTTGAGGAGATAGAGTCTAAGCATTGATATCGTCTTTCATGTTTCTTGGTCGGTTTCTCCTCCTCCTAAGTTACACCATAAGCCTAAGCCACATTTTGTTTCTTGGGAAATTGTTGTTGAGCCTGGTTGTTATTATCGAGTTTTCTCTTGTTCTCAGCTTGCCTTTCCGCATAAGTGCGGAGTTTCTGATCCATCAAATAGTTGGCCAACTCGATAGCATCATCAAGAGTCTTGGGTCTTGCAGACATAACATTTCCATGAATGTTATCGGGAAGTCCACTAATGTACTTGTTGACCTTCTCGGTCTCATCAGAAAGGAATTTAGTGCACATCAAAGCCAATTCTTGAAAACGCTGAGTGTAACCTCCAACATTGTTTCCTTTAACCTTCAAGTTCCATAGTTCAATTTCAAGTTTCTTGATTTCACCTTTTGGACAGTATTTATCTGTCAACTTCTTTTTGAGAATATCCCAAGTCATAGCATAAGCAGCATCATGACCTAAGGTTCTCACATGACCATTCCACCAGGTTAATGCAGCACCTAGCAGAGTGCAGGTAGCGAATTTCACTTGGTCGTCAATAGCACAACCGCTGATGTGGAATACTGATTCCATCTTTTCCAACCATTGAGACAAGCCAACAACGCCTTCAGTTCCCTTGAAGTTCAAGGGTTGGCATTTCATAAAGTCGGTGTAGGAACAAACACGTGCAGGTTGCATGGGCCTTCTAGGTCCTCCACCCGAATTTTGGCTTCCGTCATCATGAATGTTGGTAGAGTTTCTTTGTAGTGCCTGATCGATCATGGCTTGAACAGTTTCTGGAGTCATGATGGTAGTGTCTCCTTGTCTTGTTACAGGCATGATTCTTCAAAATTAGAGGAGTAATAGAAAAAATTAGTTTAGTTCTCTAAGTTGTGCTCCGAAGATGAAATGTTGTGAGATGTTATGTTAATGTCTTGTAAGATTCTTTGGACCATTGTGTTATTCGTAATGTTTTGAGAATTGTTCTAGTATTTATATAAATAACCCTTATATAAATTATTGTAGAGTATGTGTAAGGGAATGTAAGCATATATATGTGTATATATTTAAGACCCTTATAGTAATATACGTAGTATAATATGAACACGTATATGAATCATGTAAGCATCTAGTATAACCAACTAATGCAACTCAATAGTGTATGTCATGTATGCATCTAGTACAATTACTAATGCGAACAACTAGTATATGTATGTTCCGTGAAAAACTTTTGTATGATGCAATGCTTGGAAACGGTTATAGTCCAAGTAAAAACATTTAACCTGGTTCTCTATAACCTTGGCTCTGATACCAATTTGTAACACCCCTAAAATGGGTGGCAGCGGAAATGATGTTCCGGGGGCATTACTTCATAATATCATTGCACAAGTCATGAGAGAACGACCTCTAAGTGTCGTTTGAAAAGTAATCTTGTATTGTTTAGACTCCAATGCACATTAAGCAAGCACCTAGCACTTAGGTACCTGAGAAAACATGTTTTAAAACGTCAACAATAATGTTGATGAATTTATAGGTTTATAAATTAAATGAGGCGGATAGCAAGATTTCCCTGTAATAGAGTAACAATTACAATATCACAAAATGTATTACGAATTGCACTAAGCTCATGACACTGAAGCTCAACAATGTATGTATCAACTCCATATAAATGATGGTGCCCAATGTAGATGTTCAACCCGTAACATCTATGAGTCCGACATGGTATGCGTTCGTCGTCCCGTTTAACCGGAATACTAGCAAGTGCTACTTGCCCGAACGGGGTTGTTAATTCCCAAATAGATCTATTCATAACATTCGCGCTCACATAATGCAATTAACAATTACATATATGCAATTAACAGTTCATAATGAAGGGCATAGTGGGTTATAGCTACTTAGGCAAACTCGTAATATTTGAATTAAAATGTACTTGCATCCATTTTGTAAAACAAACATGATCTCATCCCCGATGAAAGATGGGGACTATAAACTCACCTCAAGTGATGGTGTGAATGAATGAGTGATCAATCAATATAAGTCGGCACAACTTGCCGGAATGCAACCTAATTAAATATAGGTCGTGTAAGAATGTATACTTGAATAATAATACAACAATGCATTTATTAAGTTAGATCACCACCTAATAGTTTTTGTTTAGTTTATAAACTAAATGTGTAAGTTACGTTTGTAATTAAATGTCTATGTAATTGTATATAAATACACTTGCAAAAATAGTTTTCTATATTGTCCTTGTTATTTAATGTCGATGTTTATATATATGTGTTTAATCATGTAGAAAATAGTCTATTAGTCCAACAATAAATTTAATCACTTACGCTCGTTTTGCTATTTTTATTATTTACAAAGTGTCAAAATATATAGTTTAATTGAATTCGTAAATAATATATATAAAGTTTTAAAACGCGTATTAATATTATATATATTATACACTATTATTTCTTAAGGTTTTTATAGTCCAAACGGACCCGAAAACACTCGTAAACACTATTTAATGTTTCAAACAACAACTATGTTTGATAAAAATGTGTGCAGGAACTTTATTAATTTTTCAGAAAAATGGTCCGACTTTAGAAGGGCGTATCTCCTTCGTTATAATGAGTTACGGGTCGTTCCAACTCGAGGATTTAACGGAAAATCATAATCTACAAGTTCTCTTTTATAACTATTTCCCGACTCGGACCCGAAAAGGGTCAAAAATGCGTTTCCGTAAACTGGACAGAAAGTCCGAAAACTTGCAAAGCTGTCAAAAATACTAGTTTTTCGTCAAACTTAAATCGGCTATAACTTCTTCGTTTTATGTCCGTTTTTCGAGTTCTTTATATGCACGGAATCGTGAGAAGATGAACTAACATATTTTTAATTTTAAAGAGTGCCTAGAAAATCGTGTCGAAACAGTATGTACCAACTGTTTTTAATAAAAGTATTTATATACTTTTCTTTACTATTTTTACTATACTTTTTATGCTACAAGTCCACTAGGTTTGACAATACGACAATCTTTTTGTAAATAAAGTCCACTAATTTATAGTCATCTATTTCACTTCCATTTCACAAGTACAAATGTCAAGAACATAAAATAAACTACAAAACTATATAAACAAATTCATGAACAATATATTTAACAACTAGTTTACTAAATTAACTAGCACTTGAAATATATCAAAATAAATATTTTTAAGTGTTCCATCTTGTACCTATTTTATTTTTACATCTCTTGTAAGTATATATATACATAGTTAAGTCTTGTTCTTGATTTCTTGTAGACTTTTTATAAAAATTAACTAATTGGTGATATAACTATATAAATAAAAATGTACATAACAAAGAATATTTAAAATGAAAGTATGAGAAAAAGATATAAACCTTAGTGAGAGATAAGTGGTGAGATTTAGCAAGATGTTTAACCAAAATCAACCAAGAACCCTTTCTACAATTTACCCTTATTTTTACTTGCAATATCTTTCTTGTAAATACTTGAGAGATATCTAAATCAAAACCCTTTCCTTGCTCCTTCTGTGTGCCGTGGGTAGAGAGAACCAAAAAGAGAAAGAGATGAAACTTTTGTGAAGTGAAAATGGTTGTATAAGCTACCTTTTGTTACTTGCAATTTATCAAAAACACAATTTTTCTTATGCTTTCTTTTTCTAGCCGAAGGTTTTGAGAGAGGAAAAGGGACAAGGAGATTCTTTTGCTTGTGTTGAGGAATAAGAGTGCAAGATAGCTAGTTACTTGTAATACATTTTGGGATAGGTTGAATGGTCTTTACTTAGTCACAAGATGGTGTAGAAACAATTTAGGAAATGGGTCACATGGTTACATAGGGGGCGGCAAAAGGGCAGGCAAGCAAAAGGATGAGGATTTTATTTTTGTTACTAGCTAAATAATCATGAATATGGTATGCTTATTGATAAGATTATGGGATTTTTAGGATTCCATGCTTCTTATAGTTAATGAGTAGGTAGGAAAGTATTACTAATGGATTTCAAATATTTTTGAGTGAAAATTTAAAAGAGGTGTATTTATTTAAGTAGTGCATGTATTATATGAGGTATAATGCAAAGGTGTCAAATACTTGAGTTTGCATGCATGCAATTAAGTGTGTACGTAAGCGTTTTACGTAAAGTATAAAAATAAAATACGAAAAGATATAAATTATTTTCGTAAAAATTATATAACACATATTTGACGTAAACTTTTATTTGTTTGGTGTCGGTTTACATTGATCGTTGATTTTTAGTTTACGCGATTTAACTTAACGGTTGAAATTAAAAGTAAACGTGTAAATGTTTAAAATAATTATTTGAATGATTATTGACGTAAAAGACGTGAAAATGTGAATTGTTACATGTTGTTTGGTTTTGGTTGAACAAAGGAAACGAAAACCCTAAAGGTTTTGTTTGGTTCGATCGAGCAAGGAGGGGAAAATGGAGAAAAGAGATTTAGGGATTTAGGTTTTCAAGTTATGTAAATAATGATCCCATAGATCTCTTTATATAGGCATGCACCTTGGCTTGCAAGTTCGGCAATTCCATCTCCTTTTGGAGATAAGGAAACTAATTGACTAAAACAATTATCACACTTTCCTTTTCTATAAATCCCATATATTAGTCTTTAAACTATTTAATGACTAACATAACTCCCTTAAATACTTATATAAATATTTAACGCTCGTTAAGCTTTATCACTTAAATATATTATATTTAATATATTTATTATTAATTGTTTTACATATTAACACGTGCGTCCCCGTATGCTCGAATAAACTTTCCGGACATATATTAATTTACGTGTACATATTCTAACAGTAATGTTCCCTCTTTTTCAACTAGACAAACACTGTCAACAAATGTACGACAAGGTACGGATGGAACATTACATGTTCCATGATAACCGCTGAGGACGTTACGATAACCGAGCCTCAAAAGCAAAGGACCGTTCCCATTAGCGAATCTCACACCTCACTAACATAACAATACAGTTGCCACAATCCTCGTGTCGTGGAGCATGGATCACGTAATATATGTAGTGATAGCATATCAATATTAACGGTGCAAGCCTATTAATAGCACACTCGAATCAAGCCCATCATCAAGGGTTTGCAAGTCAACACATGACGAGAACTATACAAGCTCATGCTACACTTAGCCTAGTATAACATCTCCCAAGCCGCATAGTACATGCGCATGGGACAACTGTCTCCAACTACCGTTAAAGGCCAAGATATATAATCTAACTTGAGGCAGCAGGAGACACACAACCTACATAACAGGAAGCAAACACTTCATCGTATGGGCTAAGGAGACAGTGACACATGTCCTTATTGTTTGCCCTCAAATGGTCAACGCGTGGCCTCCCTACAACCGTTGATCACTCTCAAAGGGTTTATCTCTAAACCCTAATACCTCACTATAAATAGAAGGCATCCCATAACTTTACAAATCAATTTCATACACTTGGGTACAACCGTTACCCATAGTAACTCCCACACGCTACAAAGATGGCTTGTTTACATGTTACCCGAGCTCCATGATCTCAATCATACCATCAGATGCTTGTGGCTCAACACAGGAAACCAAACAACACAACCATCCTAGATCCTTTCTTAAACATGTTTTACATACCATAAGTAAATAGGACACCACCCGTTAAAGACATGATACAAAATACCCACCAAGTATATTTTCATTCTTTTTCTCACACATAAAGCCTGGAAATTTTCTTCTTTTTCTTCTTTCACACAGTTTCTTAACTAAAAATGACCGTGTAACACCCCCTTAAATTTCAGAACTAACAAACGACCACTTTGGACCTCTCCAAGTGGAAAACCTCACTCACCTAAAGGAAAACCAACAAATTTTAGAAAACGAAGGGTCGTCATAAAAAAACCACACAAGAAGAGCATTAGGATAGGTGCATGCAACAAACGACTACGTCAGTCTGCATACAACACTCTTCCAGGAAAGGCATGAATGGTCTCATGACGAACAACAAGTTCTCAGGCCACCTCTAAGCATGCCATCTCAAGACAGTCGAGGTTAAGGTATCTTAAGGGTTCTAGGGTATAGTCTCGGGCGGTTGACTTCACAACACTAGTCTCAAACAACATATTTGGTGCAAGGGTACAATAGGGAGATGGGTCTCAATACATCCAGGTCACGCCAAACATGTTCTTGGAACAAAAATAAGGTTGGCTAGTTCTCACGTAAATGCGTATCCAAATAACTAGTCTTTTCTGCATACCCATATACCTAGCAATCATGTCACAACACCATCCAACACAAATTCTCAATTTAACATTACCATGAGCCCATCTTAGAGAGACACCTTGGTATCCCTATTTAACGCAACCCCTTAGAGTAACGCAAGCCCTGCACGCTCCCTTGCTCAGCTAACCCCTGAGGAAGGTAACCTAGTTAGGATACTCACAATAGCACTCACAAGGGGAAAACAAATACATCACTCTGGCTCCTTCACAACTGATCATCTTAGGCAAATATCAATAGACAGGTAGTAATTCATCTAATGTATATCGGACTACGAGCTCTCTAACGACCTAGTCATGCTAAAAATGTCAGCACATACAAGGGCCTGGGTGACCTTGATTCACATGTGTGGACATTCGAAGGTGTAATCAAAACATGTGTCTGGAATGACCCAATAACATGCCATATGTCCCAATAGACCCTCGTTGACTCGGCAGTGTCACGGTTCAACGTTTAGGCTAAGAACAATGTCTCAATGTGGAAGGACTTAAAGGACAAGTTCCTTTCCAACTTCCAGCCAATGCGAAAATACACAGGAAACTTCATTGACATACAACTCCTAAGATAAAGCACCAATGAATCCTTCGAAGACTTCACCGTGTGTTTTAACACTAAAACCATAAAGATCCCAGGCCTCAACAATCAACAACTGATCGACACCTTCATAGCAGGAATGATTAAGGGTTAGTTTTTGGAAGAACTAGGCCGTAGGCCACTGAAAACTTGGAAAGAATGCTTAGAGTTGGCGAGGGAATTCATCAATGGAAAGAAGTAGAATCACACACACTTCGCTCCTTACTACTCTTTCTCTCTCTACCTTATCTAACTAAAAACCTACCAAGTATATATGTATTCTTAAATCGTAGATTATTGGGTAGCCATAGGAGGAAGTTGAGTAACGATTCTAACATGCGCTGTTGCAGTAGTGGCGGGTTTCAATTCAATAGTGGCAGGTTCAAATTCAGTAGTGGTGTTTGTAGGTATTTCTTAGGGTATTTATGTTATGATAGGAGTCAAAACAGGCGGAGGTTATTCAATTTCGGCATCAAAAGGGTCAATTTGATGAGTTCAGATCGAGTCAAATGATGTGAATTAGCAAGTAGAGAATATTAAGGAACGTGTTCTAAAAAAACCTTGCAGCTAACGAGGTTTTTGATGAATGTTAGGATTTTTGACAAAAGGAGTGAAAAATGTGACATAGAGGACTACAGGAGTGTAACCCTAGATCTAAGGATTGTATCCACCTTGGTTTAAAAATGTGCGCATCATTGCGTAAATTACGCGCATCATTGCATTGCATTTAGGATTTCGCATCATGGTGCCTAATGCGAGGCCATACCAAAATGCGCTCACATTAAACCGCAATTTATCTCATTTGTGTAATGCTAGCAACGGTTGCAATTGTCGCAATATGGAATTTAGGCCTTTTGAAAAAATAAACCATTTAGAAGAAGCTAAAATATTTTAATAGACTTTGAAAAATAGAAGTTGTTTAAAGACGTCTAAAATAAACTCAATAATGACATCAAAATTACCCTTCGGTTCATGATCATGCACCATTAACATGATTTGAAATCCCATAAACAATCTTCTTATTCCAGCTTCATGTTGTGCAAGATTTCATATTGTTCTTTGATCATACATAATCATATATGTTAAATGATTGAACTGGAAAGCGTATGTGTGATTCAAATTTGAGTAAAATATTTAGTTTTGACTTTTATTATTGATTTAGTTATGAATGAATTAAGAATGTTATCCACTTATAAGTATACCTTGAATACATTATAACATGCTAACGTCATGTATATGTATAGAATGGACTCTAATCGTTCACGTTCAGCCGCATTGACCGATAACTATAAATAGGTTCCAAGTATAAATTATGGAATTCAAGATCTAGAAATTAAAAAATAATTTACATGTTCGTTCGTATATCTATGTTCAAAGAGTACACTACATTTAGTTCTCGAAGTTTATCAAAATGTTTTGTCTTTACAAAGTATTATGTGTCATGACTTTAGTGACTTTTTTGTTTCCAAAAAAGTACTATTTGCTTATATTGCTTAATATCTTAGTGACATATTTTGTAAAGACTATTTGCTTATTGCTTATATCTTAGTGACTTATTTGTAAATTTATTGCATTTACTTGATACTTTGTTTAATATACTGCGTATAAATAATTTTTAAATTTTTAATACAAAACACATTGCGTTTAAAATGCGCTCACATTTGCAACACGCATCAGCCTCTGGGGCCTTAAACGCGTCAGATCACAAAACACATTTTTAAACCAAGATATCCGCGATCTGCTATGACTTTAAGGACCAACAATGTCATTTACCCTAAGCTTTTCTTCATCCATTTTACCACCAAAAATATATCACAAATACTATTACGTATTATAAACTATTCGTAAGATATAAAAATATACCATATATTTTTTTGGTAAAGGATTAATCCTGGTAATTGTATTACTCCAAAACACGTTTAAGTACATAATGTTGATAGAAATAATGCCTAAAAACGTTATTAATATTTTTTTCGACCTCTTTACGTTTTGATAATCACAAAATGGAAAAACGCTCAATGTAAAATTAAACGTAAACAAGTAATTAGTAGTAAAAAATTTATTTTAAAAATTTAATCACTTAAAGGTATGAATAAATAAATACTTAATGCATTTTTTGATCAAAGTAATTTTTATTCAACCTCACATTTTTTATAAAATTTTACAAATATTTTTATAACTTTTACAAAACATTTTTTACATTTAAAA
>BQNB010052323.1:6239-40550 GCA_026074375.1 Tanacetum coccineum
GTTGCCTCCGTTATACGCTTTGTATGTAGAAAACAATTTTTGGTTACCCTTCATGTGTTTCGAGCATCCATTATCTTTAATCCACTCGTCAGGATCCAAGTTTATTCCTAAGAATATTTCATTGGACGCTTGAGCTACAAGACAAGTTTCGTCTTTAGTTTTTTCGTCCTTATCTTCGCCACTATCAGTCCATGCTTCTCTAATAAAGGCTCATTGATTATTGTTTCTTGGCGACTTTGGACATTCTCCGATGAGATGATTTGGATCTCCACATCTAAATCATTTTCTTTTACTTTTACCATTTTCGTCATCTCTACTTCTTTGTAATGACTTTCTTTCATCTTATGGTTGTCTTACAAATCTGCCTCGTCTTTTGCAGAATTTCTTGAATTCTTTTACGGACATGGCATATTCTTCATCTTCACTATCGAAAGTCGAGCTATCTTCATCACTAGATTCCTTTTTAGCCTTCAACGCAAGAGATCTACTTTGTTCTCTTTTGTATTTGACCAATTCAGAATCTTTCTTGATTATCACCTCATAAACTTTCAAGTTTTCAATAAGTTCGTCAAGTGATAATGATGTCAAATCTTTCAACTCTTCAATAGCCGTAACCTTTGCGCGCCATTTGGGATGAAGTGCCCTAAGAAATTTCCTAACATAGTTCTTGCTAGAAAAACATTCATCAAGTGCTTTTAGACTAGTAATAATAGTGTTAAATCTAGCAAAACCATTATCTATCGATTCCTCTTTCAGAATCGTAAATTGTTCATATTGTTGAACAAGAAGATCTATTTTGTTATCTTTGACTTGACTATTACCTTGGTGAGTGATTAATAAAGTATCCCAAATTTCTTTGCGGTTTTACACATAAAAATTCTTTCGTATTCTTTACGTGGCAAAGCATTGTAAATCACCATTTTAGCTTCATTATTTTTAGCAAGTTTCTTTTTAAGATCATCGTTTTGTTTATCAAATGGTACAATTTCATCCTTTTTAGTTTTCGGATTATTTTGAATAGGAGGAAAGTCACTATAGGTAATAACATGCCAAAGGTCTAGATCTTTTGATTTCACATAAGTTTCGAATCTATTTTTCTAATAAATAAATCCATCACTTTCAAATAGTGGTGGTCTTTGCATAGATTGCCCTTCTAAATATTTTTCCGATTCATAGATCGATTCAAGTTTTAAAATACAATTTATTTTAAAAATCTTGTTTGACGTGGCTCCTGATACCAATTGTGAAAAACTAGAAAGGGGGTTGAATAGTTTACCGCTTTTTAATTTAATGTATAGTTTGTTTATAAAAACTTAGATTCGACTTTATGTTAATTCAATATTTGCACAATATGAACAATACAACTAAATAAATAAGTGATAACAAGATATGAAATAAATATGCAAGACAAGATATAAGAGTTAGAAAGATCAAACCACAACACAAAGATTTATAGTGGTTCGGTAACGAAGCACCTCTTCGCCCTACTCCACTCCCCGAGCACCAAACTCGAGAGTTTTCTTCACTATGTCAACAAGGTCCCTTTAGGCGGAGAAAACCGTACACAACTAAGCTTACACCGATTTTTGACACTAAGCCAAATGTCGAGTTCTAATCCTAGCTAGAACCAATCTATCACAACTCTTGTATTTTGAGGACTAAAATACTAACCGCACTACACAACTTAGCTTCACTTCACAACTTCTCTTCACTTCACAACTTCTCTTCACTTCACAACTTCACTTCACTTCACAACCTCACTACACTTCACCTAGACAATAACAAGATCACCCCGATCTATCTAAACTCTTGACGAACACTAGAACACTACGATCTAAATAGTCTTCTTATGATCATAACAACCTAACTACTATACAAACCTTCATAATATACGCAAATGGTTTACAAGATATAATACAATTGCAACAAGGTTGCAAGGACACACAATAATCTATAATACTTTTTCACTTGATGGTAGGAAGTATTCTTCTTTTGCGATTGAGGATCTAAGCTTGGATCACTAAAAAACAAAGCTTTATGATTAAATAATGAAGGAGATTTATGAACTGATTTAGAACAGATAGAATGTGTGTGCAAAAGGTAAGAAAATCAGTAGGGAACAGTCTAGTATTTATAGGCAAGTTGGGGAGCGTTTTTGTCTGGCCGGCCCCCTTAGCTCCTAGGCTGGTCCCCTTATCACTAAGGGGGACGCCCTTATATTTAAGGGGGCCGCCCAGTCCTGGACGCTCTTTTTTTTGTCTTTTTCATGGGAGGTGTTTTCTGGAATATTTCTAGCCGTTTTAAGGTAGAAAATTTGAATTCAAAATATTTATTCTTAATAAAACATTTTTTTTAAATGTAAAAAATATTTTATAAAAGTTATAAAAATGTTTGTAACATTTTATAAAAAATGTGAGGTTGAATAAAGATTTATTTGATCATAAAATGCATCAAGCATTTATTTATTCATACCTTTAAGTGATTAAATTTTTGAATTAAAAATTTACACTTGTTTACGTTTAATTTTACATTGAGAGTTTTTATATTTTGTGATTATCAAAACGTAGAGAGGTCGAAACATATTAATAATGTTTTTAGGCAATATTTCTATCAACAAATCTCAAACTCATGGATGAAGCCAAAACAAAAACATCATTAACGGACTCATGCTACAACATACAAAATCGAGCATTCGTAGCTTGAGACAAATGCTTATCTAAAGTCGAGACTATTAGTCTTCGTGATTGCTTTTATTGCCATAATGTTTCTTTTTTCTTCTTAGTTTAGTTTAGTTTAATGTTTATTTAGTTCTAATCCAATTCAAGTTTTTACGATTTTACTGTTCGGATTACGAAGAAGTATTAGATGATAAATATGACACAAGCCTGATTATGAGTTTGGATTCATTAGAGTTTGCTAGGTATATTCTATATATAGTGAGGCTAACAGAGACATCCTTCGACCATATATTGTTGGCAAATATGAGTGTTTTTTTTTTAACAGCAGCTTTATTAAACGACTAGCAAGGAGCTAGAATTAGACAATTACAAGATACGGGTTTTTGAGCCAATCGATCCATTTGAACGAGGCTTTACATCTAAACTTACACCAATAATAAGAATTAGAAACAATGTTATCAAAAATCCTCGCCTGTGAAGGAGTATCATTCTCAAAAAGAATCTTGTTACGGAACATCCAAACCGACCACCATAAACAATAGAAGATGCCTTCGAACACCGCTTTGAGATTTGCCTGAAGCCTAAGAGATACCAACCAAGTGTATCATTCCTCATAAGAAGAAACATCAACGTAATCCACATTCCACCAAGACGATATTTGGCAAATATGAGTTATTTTTACACTCATGATAGTGTACAAAGTGTGCAAGGAGCATTTAAGGTTTTTTACACTTTTTGACACTTGCTCGAACAGTTTGAACTTTGCTTAAACAATGGCTCATATTGATCCATCTGATTAGGGTGATCCATCTGTACTAAGTGTGCAAGGAGCATTTAAGGTTTTTTTTTACACTCGCTCGAACTCTTTGAACTTTGCTTAAACAACGGCTCGAACAGTTTGAAATTTGTTAGTGAAATTATTATAGTTAGGGTTTTTGCTAACCAATGCCTATCAGGCAGAGGTTATTGTGTAATTAACAAACACAAAATTTCTAAATTAACATAAAAATGCATTAAAAACACATTAAATAAACTTATATATTGCTATATTTGAACGTAATTTTCATTTGAATGAATCCAAATTTAATGCATTTTTCTGTTAATTTAAAAGGTTTGTGTTAATTAATTACGCTAACATCTGCCCAGTGGGCATTTGTTAGCAAATCCCTTATAGTTATATAGTACAATCTTTTTGAGAGCATATATACCCATTAAAACTTGAATATTTGCATATATACCCAAATTACAAGTTTTCAATGCATGATGTTTTTAAAAGAAAAACTATATATCGTAATTATTTTTTATTTCAATTCTTTGACGCTATCAAAAAGTGAAATTAAATAATGTTTTCATTCAATTTCATTTTTTTATTCTTTACTTCATTTATAATCTCTCTACTAAACGTACCCTTAATACTTATGAACAACGTAAACTTTCTTTGATAATTAAAACACTTCGAAGAATATACACATCACATTGATCATTTGCAAGGTTTTAAAAGGCACGTCATGACGCTGCTAAGGCCTCGCAAAGGTGTGAGGCGTGACCTTCACGCTACGTAATAGATCAAGGCGTAGACTTTGAGATGAGAAGTGGAAAAACGTGATAAGGCGTGATGCGTTGAAGCTTTTTTGAATTCAATTTCGATAAAAATCGTTTTTTTATTGCAATGAAAAAGATTACATGCAAAGATAGTTTTTGACTATATTCCTTATGTATGACATTTTTTGTAAACTCAATATATTTGAAATATAATATAAATATTTTTATATTTTGTGTCGTTTTAAGTCACGCATTAAAAAACGTCATAACTCGTCATGACTTCTAAATGTGAGGCTTGATCATGCCGTCACATCACGCATCACGTTATTTATAACCTTGATCATTTGAAATAATTTAAACTAAGCTAAACCCCAATTAATAAATGGAATCAATATCAATCAAATGATTAATCCTGAAAGAAACAAAAACAAAATATCCTTAAAAAAGAAAAGAAAAAAAAAGCAATAAATGCTACGATTGAATTTCAAAAAAAGAATAAAGTACAACACAGCAAACAACACTCCCCTCATTGAAAAACACAAGAAAAAACAACAAAAATCAAATAGAGAGAAACAACAACAAAAGAGCTTCTCTCCTCCGTCAAATTTTACCAGAAAAAAAAAAACTCCCTTTTTATTCAAACCTTTTTCAATTCCATTGAAAATCAAGCCCTAACCCTGACCCTAGCCATGCCAATCACCATCATCTTCTCTGATTAACTTCCGGCCGTCCACACCATTCTCCGGCGAGTCCTCCGGCAAGTCTTTCCATGGCTCCGGCATCTGCTAGGGTTACCATTTCATATCCTTCCCAGATCACCCATTGATTCAAAACCTAACTTATAGTTAAAATTAGTTAAATTCCTTACTGGGTATTATTTAAAATATGGCTGCCGGAAAAGGGTTTTTTTTAGAGAGGCTAATGCGGGTTGTACGGACTGTTTGGTTTATGGTGGTGATGGTGACGTCATTGTTGGTGTTGTGTTTGCCTGTGTTGGTTGGTGTTTGTGATGTAGTGGTGATGTGGGGGTTGTTGACTAGGTTTAGTTGTTTGAGTTGTGTTGGTGTGATGGAGAGTTTTAGGAGGTATGAGTTTCGGAGGTCGCTGATTGATGTTCCGCTTGTTTCGGTTGTCAGATCGCTTATTATTACATGTATGTGTTCAAATTTATAATAGTTTTATATAAACTTGTTGGTAAACTGTAATGTGTATTTGTGTTTGGTGAGCGTTGGTTTTTAAGCCTAAGCAGTTTTGTGTCGTCTAAATTGTTTTTGTTTTATCTGCTTATTTCGAGGTAAAAATGTGAAATAAGCAGTTTCTGATAAGTAAGGAGCTGCTTATTTTAAAGTGCCTGTTTGGGATGACATTAAAATTTCTTTTTTTACCATTGTGTTTAACCTTAAAACTTTTTTGTACATGGATTTGATTAATATTTCCCAACAAATTGTTATTTCATGTAGTGCTTGTATTTAAGTAGGTTATTAGTGCTTATTTAAAAGTAGAAGCATAAGTAGAATAAGTAAGCAGTCCCAAACACCCCTTTAAGTGTTTCCTTTAGGGATTGTACGAGTGTTTGGTGGAAGCAAACTGTATTTGATTATATGCATTAAATAACTGTTTATATTAATTGTAAATTTAAAAGTAGAATTTTTGAACATTTTTTAATAGCTGATTTTGTGTTTTGATACCGCATAATAAAATTTAAACACTCTATTTTGTCTCTGGCTATTTGAAGTGCATAAGTAGTTTCAACGAGACATCGTAACACCCAATTAAGCTTTAAACGGTAATGTTTTGGAAAGTAAAAAGTGCTATTAATACTACTTGATAGCACATGGTTTTCTTTTGCTGCATGTTAAAGTAAAACTTTGATAATGGTGTCCTAAATTTATAATGCTGTTGACTTCACTGTCTTTAACTTTTTCCTTTTTTATTGAGTAGTTACCATCTTTGCTAATCAAAGGCGATAAACTCTTAAAAGAACTAAAGGGTGTCAAAGTGCACTTTTCTTGCATGTAGAAGGTGTAGGCCATAGTGATTTGTTGTGTTACTGATAAAGCTATAAAATATGCAAAGGTGTGAAATTTACTAGTGCGTATATTTATTTTTTGTTTTATCTAGATAGATTGACTTAATTTAGAGTGTAGGCTTATCTGTATATATACTATCACTGAACTATAGGTAACGTCCTTATTGTGATTGCAGGTGTTTATATGATATGTGATGGTCCTATGATCTCGCATGGACAGTATCTGGGAACAGTGACATTGTGCTCCGCCTTCTCGGTGCTTCTTCTATCAGTGAAAGTCTGTATTTTCACTGTCAATTCACAACTCGAGGCTGAAGCTTCATCTTCTCCTACGAGACAAAGGCTTCATTTAAAGAAATCATGGGGAATGGCCTGTTACTGTTTTGTCTTCTGTGGTTTTGCACTTTGGGCATACTGTTATCGCTTATCGGCAAGCTGCAGGGCACTGGAGAAGCATAAGGCTTCACAGAAGGATCCTAGAATGGGTTTTAAAAAATTATAGCTGCTGATTATGCTATATAATCCACGAGAGATGATACTACTATTTTCACTATATGTCTCCATCAGCACTAGCATACTGTGACCCTCATCGAACATTTAGCTTGGTTCTGACTATCGTTTTAATCTGTAGGTTCTTTCGAGCAAGCATTTATTTAGTTCTGGGTATGCTAAAGTTCCACGATCTCCAACTCCTACTGCTGGCAGGACACCAAAAAGTGATAGTGAAATCAGAAGAAAACCCTTGGGTCAAGGTCGAAATGATGGTGAACTTCCAGTTCGATTACTGGCTGACGTTGACAGTCTATTTATGGATTGGCCAGGTGTCACCCTTCACTACAAACTTAGTATGCCTAGTCCACCGTCTCGTACATTATCCTATACCCTGTCCCTGCATGAACGGCCATCATTAAATGTTATTTCAAAGACCCAATATCATCTTCGCAGGAGTTTTAGCAATCAAATGCACAACTCTCCTCTATATGCTCCTCTCTTAGACGGTACTGCTTCTGAAGAAATTCCTGTTTTCAGCCTAGACGAAGTTTCTGATGAGAACGTCAGTAGTAAAACTGTTTCTCACTCGCTCGAACAAGTTCCAGAAGTTAATGGTCAGTTTGGGATCATCTTGGTGCATGGTTTTGGAGGAGGAGTCTTCTCCTGGAGGCATGTTATGGGCGTGCTATCACGGCAGGTTAATTGTATTGTTGCGGCTTTTGATCGTCCTGGCTGGGGATTGACTTCAAGGCCAAGGCGAGAGGAATGGGAGGCAAATAATTTGCCCAACCCTTATATGCTTGATACCCAGGTGATGCATCTGCTGTTTTAATTCATCATTGCAGCGTTTTACTATTTTCATGTTTGATATATTCATTGATATCCTTGGTTGGGGTTAATCGTTTGACTTATGCATGCATCTTGCACTTATCCAGTGCCTACTGCGCCGCCTGTGACTAGTTTCCCTGCAACACTTGTATTTCTAATTATAGCAGAAGTGAAGTAGCCATACATCAATAGAATAAGTAGTGCATATCGTTTGGTTAAATTTACAACATCAGAGCAAATACCTTTGCAGTATGCAACTATTCTCATGGTAAAAAACACATCTGTTTGTAGTGGCTGTACAACTTACACTTATCTACTACACCGCACCGGTGCTGCCAGTTGCTATATAACTAGTATTAAGCATACATCTGAACATCTTCGTAAATGGTTTCCAGGTTGACATGCTTATTTCATTCTGTAAAGAGATGGGGCTTTCTTCCGTTGTGCTTGTTGGTCATGATGATGGAGGCCTCCTTGCTTTGAAAGCTGCACAAAAAGTCAAGGCGTCTCCGGGTTTTGCTGATGTAAGCTAACCCATTTTGTGTATGTACTCACAAGGATTAGCCGTGATCCTGGGTTCAAAATAAGCTTTTATTTTTGTCGTTATCATACATATTGATAACTGAAAATAAGTTCCATTTCTTGTTTAGGTTGAAATAAAGGGTTAGTAATTGCTGACCACAAGCTTGTCAAGAAAGTTGTTCCCGGGTTTGCTAAGCATATGAATGCGTACCACTATAGGAAAGAACATATGTCTCCTTTACTTCGCACAGAAATTTCTCAAGTTGTTAACAGACGGGCATGGTATGATGCTACCAAGCTAACAACGGATGTCTTAAGCCTCTATAAGGTATCATATACACAACTATATCATTCTGCTAAATTTATAAACAAATTTTGGATAGATACGCGTGTTATCAAATCACATTATGGAGTATAATGCTTTGGTTTGGCATCAGGCTCCTCTGTGTGTAGAAGGCTGGGATGACGCATTGCATGAGATCAATAGATTATCATCTGAAACAGTTCTCACACAACAAAATGAATCCTTGCTAGTAAAAGCAGTGGATGACACGCCACTTTTGGTCATTGCTGGAGCTGAGGATGCCCTTGTGCCTCTAAGATATGTTCAAGCAATGGCATCCAAGTTTGTAAATTCTGTGAGTATATTCATTTTATCCCCTGCCCTCTCTTCTCACTTCAACAAAATATTACGTCTCTTGGTACTAAGATGGTTTAGAAAGTTGCTGTAATAGTTTGAACTGATAGTGGATTTGCGCATTTGGTCACCATCTTTTTGGGATTCAAATCATTGTTAAGTTTCTATTCTGACAGAACACTAGCAGTACTTTTAAACCCCATCTGACTGGAAATTACATGTTTACCAATGCAGAGGCTAGTTGCGATATCTGGTTGTGGCCATCTACCTCACGAGGAATGCCCAAAGGCGTTTCTTGCAGCTGTATTACCTTTCATTAGCAAACTGTTAATTCCGGTTGATTGTGAAAGCCATTAGGGGATCGTAGCATAGGTTTATTTGAGAATTTTGGCGGGGTTTGGTGGGTTTGATTTTTGGAGGGGTTTTGTCGGGTGTGGGTTTTGGTGGTTTCTTATTCATCTCGAGAAGGAATGACAAATTCTCTTTGCTTTTTGTATTAATTTTTTATGAGTTTAGTTTCCAGCCAGGCCCTGGTTTTATATTGCGGGTGGGCGTTAGAGCTCTCTCACTCACGTGTAATTTGTTTTCTTCGGGGTTGGAAATTGAGGTTCTTTCAAATTGTTTATAAGCATGTTGTGAACGAACTGTTCTAAACATCTGCCGTTGAATCAAATTGTTTGTTATAGAAGATACACCAATTCGTCATGTTTGTTGTTTCCTTTTGATTCGGTACAGTTCTAGTGGAATGTTGGGCAAGAACATTCTCGATTGTCCAGGGCAAGTAATTTGAACAAGTTAAAAAATCCATCCAGCACTAATATTAAAAGAATGATACAACACAACGTAATTTAAATTGTTATCCATCCGAGTTTTAAGCAAATATATCGATCAACCCTTTTAACACTTATTTATTTTTAAGACTTGTATATTAACCTACATCGACTAAACCTACAAAACTTTATTCACGGCAGACGACTCAACATATGCATATAGATTGAAAAAGACTGGATTGAGGTCATTAGTAAATCACTAAATTGAATGTTAAACCATTGTTTGATGTTCATGTAAGACCATCAGGGTTATTGTTTAACACACTTACAATATTTCAGTGGACACTCCAGTATCCACACTTTTAACACTCACACACCAAAACATCTTTTCAATAATAACATGTCAAATCCATGTCATTTTCCTCTTTTGTGACCCACTCACCCACAAATATTTTTTCTTCGTTATTTCAAACAAACTAAATTTTTATTTATTCAAATAAAAGCAAAAATTATGTAAACTAAAAAATAAACTTTCTAAATATTTAAAGAACAATAAAGCTTTTTAAATGTTCAAGGATAAAATAAAACTTTTTTAAATATTAAAAGGTATAAATTATAATTTTTAAAATGTTTAAGGGTATAAACTAAAACTTTCTTAATTAGAATTAAAACTTTTACTATATGTTTAAAGGCTTAAAGCAAAAAGAAGAAATAAAATAAATTCAATGAGCGGCGCTCACCCCCCAAAAACCCTAATTTCAAAAACCTACAAGACGTCACATCAACAATCTACATCATAAATTTCCCTACATCTGTAGGATCCAAAGATCTCTGGAACCACTGCAATAAACATGGAACGGTTGCTGATGTTTACATCGCAAGGAAACTCTCAAAGGTAGGCAGAAGATTTGCCTTTGTTAGGTTTTTGAAAATAAAAAAATAATGAATCATTGATCAACGATAAACGTGAAAACGTCATCGAAAGTAACCCGAAAATTACCGTTTTTGCTTCGTTTTCAATCCTTTGTACCTTTAAGGCATAATAACACAATACAAACATATTTGCAATATAATTAAGCATATTTCATGGTTATTAGTCCGTTTATTAGTGTTTTTCGGGGCTTAAATGATGTTTGTTTAAGCACACATCAAATTCCCTTACACTAAGCCATTGCTGGTTTCACACGCAATGTTTATAATACACGCTCGAAAAGAAATAATTTAACCCCCCTTAACTTAATAACCCCTCACATCAAACAAGAACAGAAAAGGTTCATGAAGAGAGTTTAAAATCATTTGTTTCAAAAGCGCCCCCGTTTTAACCACTTATTCAATAATAGATAAAAACTAAGATAAAATTTATCTAAAAGGCTTAAAGAACGGGAGTTCGTCATCTTTGATTTTCACAATCCCCAAAACAAGCTTAGAACGAAATCATTGTTAAATATAAGATAAGATGCTAACACTACTCATTAATGCTAATTGTGTACGCGCAGCTACTTTTTGCTCCCTTATTCCTAGTCCTCTAAGGATTTTATTCGGAAAACATTATGTGAAATGAGATCACTTATTTTATAGACTTATTATTATAAAGAAGACCGATTTAAAATATAATTAGTTTGAAATCCTTTCCTAAAGAAATGATATGCTGAGAATAAGGTCCATATTAAGGTTCTAATTTCGCATGATTTAGGAGTTATCTTTTTTATTTTATCCAAAACAACTCAACTACGAGTCCAGAGACGGAGGCTTTACTTAGATAACCCCGGAGTCAAAATTTGGCTTTATTATTATTATTAAGCAACAATATTAGCCCTCAATACTTTAAACAACTGCAACATCGGGAGCGAACCAACCAGAAATAGTAGTCTTATTTCGACCTCGGTAATTTCCTTGACCTTTTTGAAGGCCGAGACATCGGGAGCGAACCGACAAGAAACAACAAACTTTTATCAGTCTCTGATTATTATTATTATTACTTTCACCCTTTAAACGACTGCAACATCGGGAGCGAACTGACAGGAAATAGGGGTCTTATTTCGGCTTCAGTTTACTACATTATTATTATTATTATAGCCAAATTTCAAGTCCTGTGGTCTTTTAACTACCTAGACAACGGGAGCAAGCCGTCAGGAATTGGTAGCCTATTTTCCCACAACATTGACAAAATCTCGATGTATACCTTACTTTCATCAGAAGGAATCTCTAAGAAGGGATCAAAACTAAGAATCGCAAAAACCAAATCAACTTTATTTATTGAAAATTATTTTATTTTGTTTATTTAGCTGATGGGAGCAAAAACCAACAGTTAACCTATATGAGCTCTAAAGAGATCCAACTACTCCATGCTTAGCATCTAACTTATAATCAACTCTATCATTTTTCGTTCTTTGTAAAATTTTAAAGTTTAGCAAATGCTTAGTCTCGAAAACTAAGGGGAAAGCTAGAGTGAAATACTCGACCAAGTCAAAAATCTCCCTAGTTCTAGCCTACGGGCCTACTTATTTATTTATATATAAAAAATTATTTTATTTTTATTTTTATTTTTTTATTTTTTTTAACAATAAAATAAAGCATTCTTTATTATTCTAAAATAAAACAATATATTGGATTAAAACAGGGTTTGGAGGGACACAAACATGCACGGTATGACTCATTAGCCAGAAAAATCCCCCCCCCACTTTGGTTAGATACGCCTCAAAAAGGCTTGGTACAGTATTCAATCATGCCTCAGCCAACGTGTTTAATCAATTCATTCGAGATGCTCAGCTATGGGATATTCCTCTTGGAGGCCATTTGTTCACTCGCATAAACAAACATGGTGATAAACTTAGCAAACTTGACCGATTTCTCACCTCAGACTCTTTCGCCCCATTACTTCAGAAGTTCTCGGGACAAGTCTTGGATTGCCATATATCAGATCATAGGCCCATTTTGCTCTCTCCTGTTTCTGTTGATTTCGGCCCAACTCCCTTTAAATTTTATAACTCATGGCTTCTCGATAAGAATCTTCATTCCACTATTTCCGATTTCTGGGAAAACTTTGCTCCTACGAATTGTGCTAATCCTATTATATCCTTTAAGAACAAGATGAAGGCGTTAAAGATAGTCATCAAAGACTGGTCTTTGAATCGAAAAGACTCTCAGAACCGTGAAAAGGAAGACCTCAATAAAAAGATTAAGGATTTCGACGCAAGCATTGCTACCAGGTATGCTGATTTGTCGGTCGATGCTCAACGGTCCTCCTGTATTGACAGTCTTCGCGCTATAGAATTAAAGGAGAATATGGATTTTTCCCAAAAAGCTAAAATTAAGTGGGGTATTGAGGCAGATGAAAATTCCAAATTCTTTCACGCTATAGTCAATCAGAAACGCAGGTATTTATCCATTCAAGGGATTAAAATTGAAGGGCACTGGATCGAAGACCCTCTTGGTATAAAAGATGCGTTTCTCACTTTCTATGAACAGAAGTTTCAAAAGGTTGAAGTGGTAAAAATCGTTAATTGAAGCCCTTTCTATAAAACCCTCAACATCGATCAAAACACCTACCTTGCCTCTTCTGTTTCAGAAGCTGAGATTAGAGATGCTATTTGGGATTGTGGGTCAGACAAATCACCAGGACCAGATGGTTTCACCTTTGCCTTCTACAAAGATTTCTGGAATGTGATTAAAAGTGATGTTATGGACTTTGTTCATCATTTTTTTAACAATGGTATTCTCCCGAGAGGGTGCAACACTTCTTTCATCACTCTTATACCTAAAGTTCCAAGCCCCATGGTGATTAGTGATTTCTCGTCCGATTAGTCTTATCGGGCCCAATACAAAATCATTGCCAAAGTCTTGGCAAATCGCCTTGCTCGGGTTATTTCGATTCTGTTATTAGCAACAATGAACAATCGCAATTCTTAAAACACGACAGATTCTTGATGGCCCTTTGATGGTTAACGAAGTGATCCAATGGTGTAAACGCAAAAAGTCTAAGCTCATGGTGTTTAAAATCGACTTTGAGAAGGCTTTCGACACTATTTCTTGGGATTTCCTTTTACAGGTTATGCACTTCATGGGGTTTAGCGAATCTTGGATCAAATGGATTTTGGGTTGTCTGCATTCCGCCTCATTTCCTTCGATTTGAATCAATGGCAGTCCCACTCGTGAAATTCAATATTCATCGTGGTCTTTGTCATGGAGTCCCTTTATTCTCCTTTTCTCTCATCATAGCTATGGAAGGCCTTCACGTTGCAATGGAAGACGCTGTGACTGCGGGTCTTTACAAAGGATTCAAAATTAATACTTTGAATCTTTCTCATTTATTTTTCGCAGATGACGCTTTATTCATTGGAGATTGGTCGAGAAATAACATCAAAAGTTTGGTCTCAATTCTTGAGTGTTTTCATCAGTCTCTGGTCTTACGAAAATTTACCATAAATCCAAACTTTTTGGTATCGGGGTGCCTTTTGACTGAAGTCGCTTTATTGGCCTCGTGTTGTTGAACGCATTGGAATCTCTGTTCAGTTTGATCTTTGGTTACCTATCGAATGTAATATGGCTACGTGCTGGAAATTACATGTTTACCAATGCAGAGGCTAGTTGCGATATCTGGTTGTGGCCATCTACCTCACGAGGAATGCCCAAAGGCGTTTCTTGCAGCTGTATTACCTTTCATTAGCAAACTGTTAATTCCGGTTGATTGTGAAAGCCATTAGGGGATCGTAGCATAGGTTTATTTGAGAATTTTGGCGGGGTTTGGTGGGTTTTATTTTTGGAGGGGTTTGTCGGGTGTGGGTTTTGGTGGTTTCTTATTCATCTCGAGAGGAATGAGTCCAAATTTCTCTTTCCTTTTGTATTAATTTTTTATGAGTTTAGTTTCCAGCCAGGCCCTGGTTTTATATTGCGGGTGGGCGTTAGAGCTCTCTCACTCACGTGTAATTTGTTTTCTTCGGGGTTGGAAATTGAGGTTCTTTCAAATTGTTTATAAGCATGTTGTGAACGAACTGTTCTAAACATCTGCTGTTGAATCAAATTGTTTGTTATAGAAGATACACCAATTCGTCATGTTTGTTGTTTCCTTTTGATTCGGGTAAGTTTCTAGTGGCAGAACATTCTCGTTGTCAAGGCAAGTAATTGAACAAGTTAAAAATCATCCAGCACTAATATGAAAAAATGATCAAACACAAATGTATCTTATTTAAATTTGTTATCCATCCGAGTTAAGCAAATATATCGATTCAACCCTTTTAACACTGTATTATTTTTAAAACTTGAACCTAGCATCGACTAAACCTACAAAACTTATTCACTGGCAGACGAGCTCAACATATGCTTATCTGATGATTGTAAAAAGACTGGATTGAGGTCATTAGTAAATCACTAAATTGAATGTTAAACCATTGTTTGATGTTCATGTAAGACCATCAGGTATTCTTAACATGCCACTTACAATATGGGAGTTGATATGCACACGACACAAAGTGATGCGCACACCACAAAAATGTATGTGTAGTGTTGTACCATATGCATCACATGTGATTTTGTGGTGTGCACGTCACTTTGTGTGGTGTGCATATTACCTCCCTTACAATATTTCAGTGGCACTTTAGCATCCACACTTTTAACACTCACACTGTCACACACCAAAACATCTTTTCAATAATAAAAACATGTCAAATTCATGTCATTTTCCTCTTTTGTGACCCACTCACCCACAAATATTTTTTCTTCATTATTTCAAACAAACTAAATTTTTATTTATTCAAATAAAAGCAAAAATTATGTAAACTAAAAAATAAACTTTCTAAATATTTAAAGGTAAATTAAAGCTTTTTAAATGTTCAAGGGTATAAATTAAAACTTTTTAAATATTAAAAGGTATAAATTAGAACTTTTAAAATGTTTAAGGATATAAACTAAAACTTTCTTAATTAGAATTAAAACTTTTACTATATGTTAAAATAAATAAAATGCTTCTTCTTCATTCCTCATTGTATAAAACACAAACTCACACGCCCATCACACACTAACAAAAAAAGACGCACACACATTCAACAACACAACACAAATAAAAACCCCATTAAAAGTTAAAAAAAGAAAAGAAAACACTCTGCCAGATTCATGCCACTATGGTGGTGCCGAGTTCACTTTTCGCATTTGGTGCCGACCAACGGTATGGTGGCGCAGGTTTGGCGGCACAATTTCATTGTCCACGTCGATTTGGCGCCTGATTTGCGTAACCACACCGTATGCTCTAAAAGAAGAGTTGGATAAAGTCAGAGGGGCAAAGTGTATATATTTAGGGCATGCTTGGTTGGAGGTATTTAAGGGTAAGGAAAGGGAAAGGAAAACATTAATAAGGCTTGGTTTACTATAATACAATGAAGCAAGGTTTTCAAGATCGGGATCCCATGATCGTTTTCGTCTTTTCAAGATCGAGATCGTAAAGTCGAATCGGGATAGTAAGATCCTACTATAATTTCATTGTCTTAATACTCTTTGTAATATTATACAAATCTATAAATTATTATATATTATAAACACAAAATTATATGAATGTTTTATAGAGTTGTTGTCCTAAACTATGATTATGAAATGTTTAAGAAGATTAACATGTTGTTTTTTAAATTCTACGAAACACAACTCATAAATTTGCAATTCATTAGTTTGTGGTTCGAGAAAAGTAAGATCAGATCGGAGTAGATCTTAAGATCCTATGGTCAAGATCGGGATCCTATAAGATCTTAAGTATACAAAGATCCTATGTAAGATCTGGATCGTTTTTGCTTTGCAGTATCGTAAAATCGTAAGATCCTAAGATCAGGACCGAGATCTTAACAACCATGCAATGAACCATTACCCTACAAATTAGGGTTACTCATGTAACCACTAACTCTTCTTTTTTCTTTTTTTCGAAAAACATTTTTGTTCCAACAAATCATGTAACTGTGAACTCATGCTATTTTTATTTCAAAAAGAAGGAATTGCAGAAATCATCCTTGTGGTTTGTCAAAATTGCAGATATCCTCCCTGGTCTTCCATAAGTGCAGGCGGCTTCCTTGTGGCAAAACTTTTGGATCGTATTGGTCCCTGGCTCTAACGGTGGTTAATATTTGTCCGTTAGTTGATAAAATGCGAAGGGCGTTTTTGTCTTTTTGCGTTTTTGTCCCAATCTTGGCAAACCACGTGGACGGTTTCTGCAATTTACTCTTTTTGATATTTATACACGTTTTTATACACATTTTTACACACGTTTTTATACACAAATTTTTATATACTCGTTTTTATACACACGTTTTAATATACAATCTTACACGTTTCTGCACACATTTTTATACACACGTTTCTATACAAACGTTTTTATACATGTTTTTACAAAACGTTTTTATATGCACATTTTTATACACGTTTTATACACATTTATACACACATTTTTATACACACGTTTTTATACACGTTTTTATACACATTTTTATACATGTTTTTATACACACATTTTTATACAGGTTTTTATACACACATTTTTAAATATGTTTTATACACGTTTTTATACATGTTTTTACATACATTTATATACATGTTTTTATGCACGTTTTCATACACACACGTGTGTATAAAAAGTGTATAAAACTGCATGTATAAAAACGTGTGTAAAAATGTGTGCATAAAAATGCGTGTAAAAAATGTGTATAAAAACGTGTATAAAAACGTGTGTAAAAAGTATATAATGTATAAAAACGTGTATAAAAATATGTGTTTAAAAATGTGTGTAAAAACATGTATAAAAACGTGTGAATAAAAACAAGTGAATAAAAACATGTATAAAAATGTGTGTATAGAAACGTGTATAAAAATTTGTGTATAAAAACGTGTATAAACACGTGTATTAAAATGTGTGTATAAAAACCTTTGTAAAAACGTGTAAATTTTTTTTTGTAAAAACGTGTATAAAACTTTGCGTATAAAAACGCGTGCATAAAACCGTGTGTACAAAAATGTGTATAAAAAATTTATAAAAAATTATATAAAAAGGAAAGAGTAAATTGCAAAAATCGTCCCTGTGGTTTGCCAAGATTGGGATCACAATGCAAAAAAACAAAACTGCTCTTGGCATATTACCAACTAACAGACAAACACTAACCATCGTTAGAGCCAGGGACCAAAATGATCCAAAACTTTCGCCACAAGGAGGCCGTCTGCACTTATGGAAGACCAGGGAGGATATTTGTAATTTTGACAAACCGCATGGACGATTTCTACAATTCCCTCTTTCAAAAAAAAAAACTTGTTACAGCAATTCTTTTGTTTGAGCAACTATAATCAAGCACAATCAATTACTTATGAATACCTATTATATTCATTAGTATTCCATTTACCTTTTCTATTTCTATTCCTCTATTTGAATCAAGCACCCCTTTAGAGGCCTCGGTGTAGTAACGCCGCCAACGGCGTTGGCCGGCGTTACTACACCCCACCAACGCGTTGCCCAACGGCGTTGGGCTCGGCGTTGGCCGGTCAACGCGCGTTGGGGTGTTTTTAAAAAAAAAATCATTTTACCCCTTAACGGCTATAATTTAAATTTTACTCTTTCCCCCCAATTTTGAAATGTTTCATTTTAGCCCCTAACGGCTAGTATTTATAAAAAAAAACAACATGTATACATATGAAATAAAATCAAAACTCCCTACTAACTCTTACCTTTACATGTTATAAACCTTACACACTAGTACCTCATCCCATGTATCCATAAATTGGCGCATCACATGTACCCTAGACACCAATTTCAGCCGTGTACATGCCTAGGGAGGAGGAGAAGCCTTCTTACACTTGTACTTGAAACCACTACATCCCATGGTTTGGTTTTAGATAGTTTAAGGTTTCCTAGTTACTATAAAAGAAAGGTTAAGCATACTAGTGTCATTTACACACTCTAAATAATTCACCAAGCACCAAAAACACTCTCTTTTATAACCAAAACCCACGGCCAAACCTTATCAATTAGGGTTTCACTTTCCTTTTGGTTCTAAGGTATTCCAAGCATACAAGGGTTCATTCCTAGTATATCTAAGGTTACTCAAGGGTATTGCAAGCTTGGATTTGGGTTTAACAAGGATTAATCAAGAAAACCTATTTAGGGTTTTCTAGATTAGGGTTTTGGATTTGTTGAACTGTCTAGGGGTTATTTATATTCTTGTTTTACAATCCTACTCATCTCCTATAAGGTGTCTATTTAAAGTATTATTTCTATTCATTCATGCATCTTATGTGTAATGCTCTGTTATATATGTTAAAAAACACCACTTAGATTCAATTTTGTGATTTATTAAGTATTAATCTAAAAATGGTCGAACTCTTTACATATGTGGTGAAATAATACATGAAATAGAAGTACACACTTAATATTAGTACTAGTTGAATTATGAGTTTAGTTTGTAAATTATTTTATGTATTGAACGATAATTACAAGTTTATGTATAAATAGTCAAGAGGACATGGATTTTGTTAGTTGAACAATTGTTTAAGACATTTAAGGGCACTTAATATAGGTAAGATTATGGTAGAAACTTGGTAAAAGAATAGTACAAGCTCTTAATAATTGAAGTATAAAACTTGTTTTAGAAAACATAAACACACAAACTGTTTTGATGCCTACTGTTTGAATTCGTGTTGTAAACACATATATTTTACATTATATTTAATTAGTACTTATCACAAGGATCGTAAGCATATAAGAAACTTGAAAAACCGAGCAATAACGAAGGAGAAAAAGACAACTTTACAGTTTACGACAGATAATAAAACCGAAAACAAAGTGTTTTATAAAATTATTTGTATAAATACTTACTGTGAACAGATTCTGGGATAATAAATAAATATTTTTATAATTAAATGCTCTATCCATACGAATCCCCGGACGTAAGAGACTCGAAAAACATAAATAAGAAAGAACAGTTATGCATTATTACAAGTTATAATACAAATTAATACATAAAAATAGTTTTATAAAATAATATAAATAGTAAAAGTTAACTGTTCATTACCAGTGGAATAACAATTTATAAAAAATATAATATTTTGGATAGAGGATCTTAATATGAAAACGTGGACATAGGAATCACTAAAAAAACCGAATTAAAACGAACGAGATACAATTAAAATACGATTTCAATGAATAAAGTTAAGAAAAAGTATTTTTTATAAACTTTCCACTTACTTGTACAGGTTCATAACAGTAACCCAAACCAATTAAAAATATAAAATAATTAGACTTTTCAAATACGAATCCATACATATAAAGAACAATCGAAACGGAGTTTAAAATATTTATAGTAAGTTATGGCAATTGAAAGGTTACGGACGATTATATAATAAAAGTAGTTTTTATATAATTTTATAAAAAACAGTTATAACTACTGTACATTAAGGGCGATAAATATTAATAAACATAATATTTTGATATATTTTTCTTAATACGGACCAATGGATAAAAAAAACGTGAAAAAACATAGTTTAAAACGATAAAATACTAAGTATAAAACCATATGCACTATTTTCACTTTTGTGCAACTATTTTAATACAAAACAATTAAACAATTATATAATATCATTATATAAGCAATAAGCATATTAAAACAAGGTATTATTAACAAACAATCAATTGTGAGACGAAAACCACACTTTATTTTACGGATACAAATACAATATTCAATAAAGTACGGTTTAAACATTGTTTTGACATTTAAAACTAAACAAAGACTATTTTGGGTTGTGGTGATACTATATCACTAGTGATGTAGGAAACCATTAAGTACATGTAACTTATACGGCTACATTTAATTAGGGTTGCCCTTCGGATTTCGCTTGCCCTCATCACTTGATTTATATTATCAACACTATTCATTAAGGTGAGTTCATAGCCCCATTGATTTTACTATATAAATGATTTTATCAACTTTTGGGGTAGAAAACTTGTCATTTTTTACAAATTGTGAACGCAAGTGTACATTTTAATCATGATTACGTGTTATGCCTAAGTAGCGATAACTCACTGTGCCCATTATCATGAACTGTCAATTACTTTGTGTGAGCGCGAATGTTATAAATAGATCTATTTGGGATTGACATTCCCGTTCGGGTGAGTAGCACTCACTGTGCCGGTTTGCAGACAACGGACGTATACCATGTCGGATTTGGGATGTTGCGGGTTAAACATCATCAAGGGCAATGTGTCAATTTATATTGCAATTCATACCTGTCGAGCTTCAGTGGTCAAGAGCTTTAGGGAAACGTAATTCCCCTTGTAATGTTTTGCATCTGTTGCATAACATACACTTGAAAATCTTGCAGCCTCATTATATTCACATAAACCTATGAATATCACCAACTTTATGTGACGTTATAAAGCATTTTTTCTCAGGTCAATGAGGCACGGTGGTGCAAAGCGATACATTGGGGATAGGGCTTTGGGAGTCATGACATTAAAGTTATTAGATCATTACACCTTGGGATAATTGTTATGATCTAACATCTTTGTTATCAAATGTTGAACAATTTAAGCCGTTGCGCTTTGTATTAAACAATTTCAATAAATCCAATATATCGTATTTTAAACGACACTTATAGAGGCCTATCTCATATCTTGTGCTAAAGTATCTATGAAGTAATTGCTCTCCCGACACATTATTCCTGCTGCGACCCAATTGGGGGTGTTACATCTACAATTCCCTCTTTCAAAAAAAAAAATGTTACAGCAATTCTTTTGTTTCAGCAACTATATAACCAAGCACAATCAATTACTTATGAATACCTATTATATTCTTTAGTATTCTATTTACCTTTTCTAATTTCATTCCTCTATTTGAGAATTCAATGCAACCCCTTAGTAGATTGAGAGGATGTAAAGTTATACCAATATATTTTTTTGTTAGTTAGCAATGTAGTAAAAACAACTTTGTTATTGGGCAAATCGCATAAAAAGGTACCCTTCTTAGGTTCAATGTCAATTAAAGGTATTCATCCTTTTTTTTTCCTCAAATTTAAGGTATCGATCTTTTTTGTTGTTGTAACGTTAGACAATTAACAGGCTTTCGGTTACATTTCTAACGATCGTTTATTTTATTATTGCATCGTTAGTCCTTTATACGATTTTGTTAAAAAAAATATTTTCTATTTATTTTTAAAAATTCTACACGTTTAATACACTATTTTTTTTACCCAAACGTTTTTAACTCACATTTTTACCCACGTTTTTTACATAGTTTTTATAAATATTTAAAACACATTTGTTATCACAGTTTTATACACACATTTTTATAACACGTTTTAATGCACACGATTTTCTACACATTTTTACTACATGTTTTTAATCCACATTTTATACATGCATTTTTGATACACACGTTAATACAGACACATTTTTATGCACTTTTTTTAAAACGTGATAAAATTGTGGTGTAAAAACGTGAATACAAAGGTGTGAAAAAAAGTATCTATAAAAAATTCTGTAATAAAATCGTTGAATAAAATCATGTAGAAAAACGTGTAATAAAAAGTAAATGAATAAAAAATATTGATGTAAAAAAACTATAAAAAATGTGTATGTAAAACGTTAAAAATGGTGTATAAAAACAATGTAATAAGTTTTAAAAATAATAGAAAATACTTTTTATTTAACAAAATAATATAAAGGACTACCGATGCAAAAAAAAAATAACGATCGTTAGAAATGTAACCGCAAAACTGTTAAAATTCTAAATTTGCAACAAAACAAAGATGATACCTTAATTAGAAAAAAAAGACGAGTACCTTTAATTGACATTGAACCTAAGATAAGTATGATACGGATCAAGGAGGAAGCCCACTTAGCCCAACCCAAGCTGAGCCCACTGAAAGTGGCTAGGGTCGGCTAAATGTTTTGAAGATTTATTTTAGTCAAAGTCAAATATGCGTAGTCAATAAAGGCTGTTACGAAAACATTTAATTTACAATTAATTACATGTATGAGAATAGGAAATAAAATCAATCAATATTTAGATTGATCATATTGTCCTATAAATAGATCGAGACTATTCCTTTGTACTTGAGGATGTTTTTTTTTAAGACTTGAATAAAGAATTTCTCTCTAAACAGTTTTGTTTCTTTTGTTCATTGATGGTTGGCCTGAAGAACAACGCCGTCGAATTGTTACTTATGTTTGCCAAGAACGATTGCCGCTAGGGTTACGCCTATGTTTTATCCCTTTTTACCCACATCGATACGAATCCGTAACATTTGGTATTCAGAGCACAGGTAAATCTCAAGATGTGGGGAAACGAAGATCATCACCGCCAATGCCGTAGTTCGCCGCCAGAGGGCAACAGGCACGACTAGCGTGAATCCTCGCTGATGTCGAGAATTAAAGAGACTTCGTCAACGGGTTCCGTGAACTTGAACTCATTCCGTTCGATAGATACGAAAGACATATGAAAGAACACATCAAACCGACTCAACTGTCGAAGAATATTGAAAACGAAGGTAGTTGATTCAAAAATTAATTTTCACACATCGACATCCGCTTCCACGGCCCCCTCTCCAACACTCGTCGCCATCCCCACAAACCACCAAAGACTGATCTGATCCGCTCCTTGGGTATTCGCACAGAAATCCCAGAATTTGAAGGACGTTTATGCCCGAATGATTTTCTTGATTGGTTACGCACAGTGGACCGTATATTTGATCTTCGGTACACAGACTTGATCATATCAAGTAAACCGTTGCAATCGACAAAAAAGGCTTGCTTCTTTAGGTGTGAACATGTGCAGAATCAACGGTACCGGAAAAGTAAACATCGGTTGACTCGTGTGACAACAACGAAGCGGCTCAAGGAAAAAAAGTATCTGCTCCTGACCACAAGCAAGATTCATATCTGGAATTTCACACCTCAAACCAACAAACCCTAACGGTAGAGAAATTTATTTTCTGAGTTTTGAACGTGTACGTGAACGTTGTGCGTAGAGGAAAACGAAGAACAAACTATTGCAGTACTTTTCTGGGTGGTTCTTTCGTACTGAATATCTCTGATGTTGTTTATTTGCAACATATACTAGTTTCATAATGTTTGTAGTTGGCACTCAAAGTGGAAAAACAGCTATGGCAAAACAGAAAACTACAACCGTTTTGGCTCATCTAGCCGTGCAACCACAATCTGCTACAGCCCGTTCGGGATCGTCACAATCAAAGCCTAACCACCACCCTTATCTACGTCTCACCAACTCCAACCACCCTCCTCACGTCCGTTGTTTTAAATGTCAAGGAAAGTCACTTAAAGAGGGATTGTCCAATAAACAAAGTCCTCACACTTATTGATGAAGTTGAATCCACTTTATGACCCGAAGACGAGCCGAACTGAAGTTTGTTTACCGCCTGGACGGGGTGAGCTCCTTGTTACCGCCATTGCATAACAAACAGATTTTGTCCATGATCAAGATGACGATAACCACGTGGCCTGAATACTAATATTTTTTTCGTACTCTATGTCGACAGCTAAGGGTAAGGTTTTGCAACTGTAATTAATTGATGGCGGAAGTTGTGAGAATAGGTGTCTACCACCATGGAGAAAAATTGGGTATTCCAATAAAAGAATCAATCCAGACCCATATCAACTTTACTTGGCTCAAAAAGGAACCCTTGTCAAAGTTACTCATCGTTGCTTGTAACACTAACCAATGGTCAAATACGAGTATATAAATCGGACGAGTTATGGAGAGAGGTTATTCCGATGGACGCATGTCCAAATTATTATGTTGGTGGCGTCCATGGTTTATAACGACCGTCTATTGAAAAAATGATGGCTATCGTAACACTTATAACATTTAAAAAAAGTTGGCGTTAATATCACGATTATGCACCTTTAAAACCCGAAAGATGCTACACCGCGATCGCACGTGTTGATATCAAAAACCGACTTTAGTTGGGGCTTGTAAAGGTGTCCCCACCATCGGTATGATCTTTGGTCTATTAATGATACGAAAGAAACCCCGTAACGCGCAGCTGCCTCCGTTTTCGATGGTTCCGTTGCTCAAGAGTTAAAAGAATGTGTTCCCCGTGAAAGAAATTTCCCTTCGGGTTACCTATATACGTGAAATTCACATTGTAACACTCTTGCCCGGAGCCAGTATACCAAATAAGCCTGCTTATCGGATGAATCCCAAAGAATTTGCAGAATTGCATCGGCAGGTTACCGAACTATTAGAAAAAGGGCTTTATTTCTGAAAGCATGAGATTCCTAGTGCGGTACCCCCGCATTACTCGTTCCAAAACCAGGTGGGACGTTCCGCATGTGTATTGATAGTCGGGCGGTTAATAAAATTACTATCAAGTATCGTTTTCCAATCCCACGGTTTGATGATCTTCTTGACCACCTTCATTTATCAATTGTCTTTCTTTCTACAATGACTTACGAAGTGGTTTTACCCTCAATCCGTAATGCGTCCCGGGGACGAGTGGAAAACCGCATTTAAAAAACAAGAGATGGGTGTACGAGTGGATTAGGTCATGCCATTCACTGGTTGTCCT
The DNA here is from genome assembly GCA_026074375.1 of Tanacetum coccineum. NCBI lineage: Eukaryota > Viridiplantae > Streptophyta > Magnoliopsida > Asterales > Asteraceae > Tanacetum > Tanacetum coccineum. The sequence goes on from BQNB010052323.1 coordinate 31,278, forward strand.
AACGCACCAAGAAAACGGGCAACGTATGGATTACAACAAAAATCACAGCCATATACAACCTGGCCGACGCCTACCAACATTACATGAATGCGCAACTTTCACGGTTTGGACTCATTTTTAAACCCAGCCAGTTCATTCCGAGGGTTTAGTATTATCGTTGCCCCCCGAATTACGGAGTGTTTAAAAAGTAGCAAATTTGTGTGGAATACAGCAGCACAACGGCCTCGTGAACGGACAAACAACTCTGTGACGCCGAAGCTCCAGTATTGGCGTTGCAACTTTGAACACGTTAATTGAATTGTACTCGATGCTTCGGGGCTCAGGATATGGTGGTGTTCTCAGCCAGATTAAAGAGTTACATGCACAGGTTCGCGAGCAAATCATAAAGCACAATCTACAATACCAAACTCGACGACAAGCAACGTAAGCAGGTCTTTTATAAGAAGGCGATCTGTAGTGGATACATTTGAGACATGCCCGGTTTCCCCAGGGTCGTTTTGGTAAACTCAACCCGCGCGCCGATGGTCCATTTCGTATCTTGAAGAAAATTAATGATAATGCGTACAAGGTGGAATTGCCAGGTCACTATGGTGTTTCTAGTACTTTTAATGTTGCTGACCTCTCTCCGTATACGCCCGATGCTGACTTTGATGATGACTCGTGGTCGATCGTTTTTAGAGGGGGGAATTATGATAACGGATCAAGAGGAAGCCCACTTATGCCCAACCCAAAGCTGAGCCCACAGAAAGTTGGGCTAGAGTCGGCTAAAATGTATTGAAGATGATTTTAAGTCAAAGTCCAATATTCGTAGTCAATAAAGGCTTATACTGAAAAAGCATATAAATTTACAATTATTACATGTTTAGGAATAGAAAGTTACATCAATCTATATTTTAGATGATTCCTTATAGTCCTATAAATATCGAGACTATTCTTTGTATTGAGGATGTATTTTTTAAGATAGCAATAAAGAATTTCTCGTCGAAACAGTTTTTGTTTCTTGCATGTCGTTGATCCGGCTAGAACAACAGCCGTCGATTGTTTACTTGGTTGTTGGCCAAGAACGATTGCCGCTAGGGTTACGCCTAGGTTTATCCTTTTTACCCACTCGTATACGAATCCGTATCAAAGTATCTTTTTATGCGATTTGCCCCTTTGTATTTCATTTCAATTCAATCAATGAAATTACTAACAGAATTCTGTTATCATTGTGTGTAAAGTGTGTAATATGTATTTTCATTTCACCATTGTCATGCAATTAGACACTTAAATTTGTTAAGGTAGTGCGAGACAAGAAATCTCATTTCAAAGAACAAAGAGAAGGATATAGGAAAAATCTTAACTATAATCAAGAAAAAAGGTAAAAGTAAAGCAAGGAAGAACAACAATGAATATGAAGGTGATGACGATCAGTTGTATTCACTATCTCAAGGTGATTCTGAAGATGATGAATCTGTTTCCATGTATAGACTTGGTCTCTTGAGGCTTCATTGGGCATCACTTTATATGAAAAACTGACTCGCTTAGAAAATGTTGTGTTTAATGATTTCGATTCGAGTTGAGCAACAATGACAAACCACTTCCCCTTTATGAACAAGGTGGTAAGCTTTTTACTTTGTAAGCGATCAAGGTGCACATATTTGTAATCAGTGACGGACCCAGGAATATCGCTTGTGGGGGGCAAATTTTTTTTTTTTGCAATGGCAACAAAATGCGGAAGAAAAAACTAAGATCGAAATGATAAATCAAGTATTTTTAGTTAGAGATAAGGATTTATAAGATTTTAAAGTGTTGAATTTGAGTTTTAATACGTGAGTAGGGGCAATTTGAATCTCGCGTGGGGGGCACTTTCGAAAAAAGGTCAAAATTACACTAAATTTTTGACTTTTTTGACGAGCCATGGGGGGCACTTGCCCCCCATATTTAACAAATAGATCCGTCCTAGTTTGTAATCTAGTTGTTTCATCAATTCCGGCTCACGTTGTTTCAAAAATCTACTTTAGTTCAAAGTTCATATATGTTGCTCGGGATTTCAAGTTGCGCTCAAGAGCTCGTTTTTAGTTGGTATTCAATGTTATGTCGACAACATTTTAATCTCACAAATAGCGGTAGCAGCTTCTACTTTAAGCCATTGTAATTTAGGATGTAGTCTTGCATCTTTTTGTAATGTATAATTTATTGGATCATTTATGATTTATTTTTTATATAACATTTTTTTGCAAAAAATAAAAAATAAAACAAAAATGTTACAAAGTCAAAATAATACAAATTTTTAGTGGTAAATTTTATCAGAAATATTTAATTTTTACTAAGTTGAAATAAATATATTATGAATATATATAGTTGTATTTTACGGAACTTTAAACACATATATACTCTTTTAAAAACTATCAAACCCGTAATATGTCAAATATCAATGTCTATCATTGCATGCGCTTAAGGATCAAGATACGGCAAAAACTGTCTATTTGGTATCACCGCTACTTTATGCGGGTACCATGCTAATCAATTTAATATATAGTTTAACCACCGCTAGAAAAATCTAGCGATAAGGCATTTGACATCGTCACAAGAGGTCAAATGTTCAAACCCCATTATATACATATTTAAAAGTGTCAGGAAAGTGTCGAAAACGATCACAAGATACTCCGGTTTATGTACATCCGAGTCAAAGAATAACATAAACAGAAAAACCTCTCCCGTCAAACATTGTATGATTTGTATTGAGCTTACGCAGTGCAATCTAGCAAGCCCAACACATGAGCTAGCCCATAAAGTCATAAACCAAGACAACGATGTCCCAGTTATTACTAATATACACATTAGGCGTCAAATCCACTGTCGTTTTGACAGTGGGCCACTTGCTACAGTAACGGGCTCTCGTTTTGGGTCAGCCCTATTTTAGTTTTTATTTTTAAATTATTTTGTTTTTTTTAATTTGTATGCACAAAGTAGGAAGGGAAAAAAAATATTACAAAAGTTCCGATTTATTCAGATAAAAAAATACCCGCGGAAACATCTTCGATACCTAATAACTTAAAAATAATCGATATGGTCAAAAAAGTACAACCCATTATATTAAAAAAAACTCATATAGCAAAAAAAACAACACTTTAAACTGTGGCCCAAAGAAAAGAAAAAACTAGCCCAAAATCAGCTTGAAATCTGACCCAAAGTAAAAAAAAAATACACAACGGTCCCTCAACTTTTAACTATTTACGATTTTCTTACAAAAAAAATCCCGAAAAAAATTAACAAAAAAACACGTCAAGTTTTTATTGTTCACAACTTTTTTACATTCATCGGCCCAAAAAAAAAAGATATCGAACCGTCCCAAAAAAAGAAAATATTCGGGAAAAAATTAGCTCGTCCCAACGCAAAAAAAAAATCCCGAATCATACAAAAAAAGAAAATATCCGGGAAAAAATTAGCCAAAAAAAACCCAAAATAGCCTAAAATCTGGCCAAAGTAAAAAAAAATACAAAACGGACCATCACCTTTTAACTATTTACGATTTTCTTACACAAAAATTCCCGTAAAAAATTTATAAAAACCGTCCAAAAAAAAAGAAAATATTCGGGAAAAAATTAGCCCGTCCCAACGCAAATTTTTTTCCCCGGATCATACAAAAAAAAGAAAATATTAAAAATTAGCCCCGCCATAACGCATCGACAAAAAAAACACTCCGAAACGTAAAAAAAAAGCCCATTTTGAGCCAGTCCGATTTTAGTTTTTTTTTTTTTTTAATTATTTTGTTTTTGTTTTTTTTTATTTAAAATTGTATGCACAAAGTAGGAGTGAAAAAAAAATATTACAAAAGTTCCGATTTATTCAGATAAAAAAAATACCCGCGGAAACATCTTCGATACCTAATAACTTTAAAATAATCGATATGGTCACAAACGTACAACCCATTATATTAAAAAAAACTCATATAGCAAAAAAAACAACACTTTAAACTGTGGCCCAAAGTAAAAAAAAAAACTAGCCCAAAATTAGCCTGAAATCTGGCCCAAAGTAAAAAAAATACAAAACGGTCCCTCAACTTTTAACTATTTACGATTTTCTTACAAAAAAAATCCCGAAAAAAATTAACAAAAAAAACACGTCAAGTTTTTATTGTTCACAACTTTTTTACATTCATCGGCCCAAAAAAAAGATATCGAACCGTCCCAAAAAAAGAAAATATTCGGGAAAAAATTAACCCGTCCCAACGCAAAAAAAAATTCCCGAATCATACAAAAAAAGAAAATATCCGGGAAAAAATTAGCCAAAAAAAAACCCAAAAATAGCCTAAAATCTGGCCCAAAGTAAAAAAAATACAAAACGGACCATCACCTTTTAACTATTTACGATTTTCTTACACAAAAATTCCCGTAAAAAAATTTACAAAACCGTCCCAAAAAAAAGAAAATATTAGCCCGTCCCAACGCAAAAAAAATTTCCCCGAATCATACAAAAAAAGAAAATATTAAAAATTAGCCTCGCATAACGCATCGCCCAAAAAAAACCCCTCAAAACGTAAAAAAATTATTCGGGAAAAAATTAGCCCCGCCGCAACGCGCGGGTTCATTTGCTTGTTATTGCTCATGGCTTGTAGCTGCAGACCAACCATTTTGTTGTGAGACATGACAAATTTAAATGTTTAAGACGATAGGAAGAAAACATGATTTTAACTTTTGTTTCTTGTTAAATGAATTAAACATATTTGTAGTCATAAATTAGACATACGTATTATTGCCCTAACTATTAGGGGATAAATAGGTTAAAGCCCGGTTTGTGAGTTTAGAGTACTTAAAGTTTCATCAATATAAAAAATGGTCATTAATAAAATTATACATGTATATTTCCTCGAGCCATATTTTCTAAACGAACTAAAGTCAATCCAACTTGCTCTTGTAAAAGATCTGCTACATAATGAATACGCTTATTTTGCAAATGATTCATATCGTCAAGGTTTATTCAATGTTCAACATGGTATTCAATGTTCATTTTCTAACATGATATCGAAGCGGATCTGATCCTCGGACCTAGACGGCTACATTGAGCCGCCTTCCCTAAACCACCCTGTCAAACACTTACCGTTGCCATTGCAAACTTTTTTCCTCTTTTCACGATTGATGTCAATCATTTTATTTTTGCTTTATGGTTGCCTACTGCCAACGCACAAAAGCATTATTCTCTATTTCCAATGTTCTCTATATGCGAAGAGTACCAGAAGATGAAGAAATAGAGGAGGCAAATCGAGACTAGATGATGGACACTCTTGCCCATTAGATCTATTAGTTTTCTTTTCAATTCTTAAAAAAAAAGTTATGGTTTAGTCGATCGTTGGTACTGCTTTGCTACCAGTCTACTAAAGTGGATCGTTGGTACAGTTTTGTTACCAGTCGACTAAAGTCGATCGTTGGTACGATTTTGTTACCAATCGACTAGTCGATCGTTGGTACTGCTTTGTTACCAGTCGACGAAAGTGGATCGTTGGTACGGTTTTGTTACCAGTCGACTAAAGTTATGCTTTTATTATGTTCTTTTATTATGTTAATGTTTTTTTTCTTTTCTAGTTTACTATTTGAGTCCGAGTTTTCGCGATTTCACCACTCGAACTGCAAAAGAATATTAGTGGATAAATAGGCCAAGCCCAATTTGTGAGTTTAAAGTATTTAAGGTTTCACCATTGTAATAATATTCATTAATAAAATTACACCAAAGGTTTATTCAATGTAGGGGTGGCAATTCAGGTCGGGTTCGGGTTGACGGGTTGACGGGTTCGGGTTGGCAGGTTGGCGGGTCGAAAAGCCTCAACCCGAACCTGACTCATTTAAATTATCGGGTCAGCTATGTCAACACTAACATTTTTACACATAACCCGAACCTGACATATTTAACATGTATATATACTTGGGTTGACAGGTTAAATATGTTACGCTGGTTGAATAGGTTAAACGGGTGTCGGGTTGACCCATTTAACCCGTTTTATATACAAAAATTGACACATTACACGGGTTAAACAAGTTAAATGGGTTTACGGATTGGCCCGTTTAACCCAATTAACACATATGATCAAATATAAATAATTTTAAATTTTAAGAAAAAAATCTTACACAGGTTAGCGGGTCGACCCGCTTAATCTATTCCCAACCCGAACATAACCTGTTTAATGAACAGGTCAGATGAAACGACCCAAACCCAACCTGAAATCTATTAGACTCAACCCGAACCTGTTAAACCCTAAACTCTTTACACTTCGAGCAGTCCTTCAAATATCAAATGAATCTAATTAATACCTTTCACGCTTCTCAAAGCAAAATATATTCTGGGTAATAATTAGCTTAAGCTGTAACTTTATGTGACGAAATACGTTTCCCGCTTACATGATTGTATCGCCGAAAAGTTAACACGTGCTTTTAATTTATTACTCTTCCGTTTAAAAAAAATTTGTCGTATTTTTATTTTTTGAAGTTTTTTTTAATCTTTAATCTTAAATATATTTTTTTAAAACGACAAGTTAATTGTTAGTGATTCGAGCTCACAGTGACATTCAATCGAGTAGTATGCAAGACTCGAAATTTCGTTTTAGGAGATAAACCCCACTTCTGTCTCACTCTTGAAGGAAATCCCCTACGATGAGGCTCGAACACGAGACATCTCGCATGTGGCAACAAAATTTCCAAAGTTACTCTTTGTGGGCATCTGAGCTAGCCCAGATGCTTTTGAAACTTAAATATTTGTTTTGTGTTTATATAATACTTTATAAAAATTATAACGATAAAAATACATTTTAAACCCAACCAATTTATATATTTTTCCTTAAATATTATATCACACACAATTTAAAGTCAAAATTTTTTAAAAAAAATCTTTTAAAAAGTCAAAACATGACACCTATTTTTAACATGAAGAAGTAATATTTTTTTATCTAAATCGTTAATTTTGTCACATTTTAACATCTTGTGAGTAGAAGGACCAATAGGAATACAAAATATAAGGAACTCATTTTTCAACTTTGAATAGTTGTTGTGGATAGTTGTCAGACTTGTATACTGTTATTGAAATTTTTTTGGCGCGTTTAGTTTAGTTGGAGAATTTTTTATTTTTTTTTGTGTTTTCAGATTTTTTTAAAAAAATGAGAGGATTTGATTTTTCACAAAATATAAAAAATGCGTTTATATGATATTGTTTTCTATTCTCAAGAAAGTAAGAGGATTACAAAGAAAATAAGAAAAACAAAAAAAATGTTTTGTAGTTTCCCTTGTTAAGTTGATAAATGCATGTTTTGTATTTTGTAAAAAATTTTGATGGAAAACACTGATTTGAACGCGATCTCTATTTCTTTTGTTTTTTGCAAAACATTTTGTGAAAAACAAAGATGTTTCCCCTACACCCTAGGTATCTTTGCCTCTTGCAACAAGCAAACCATCGTTCGTTGTAAAATAATAGTTCATTTATTGTTTTGAGTTTTTCCACGCCATATGAGGATTGCCATCCCCAATACCTTTACCCAACCCTCCACAAATTAATTCCCACCACTAACAAATCAGCCTAAAACCCAACTCACTCCCACCACCTGATCTTTCGAACCCCTATAAACTTAAAGACGCCCAAATCACAGCTCCTTAAATTGGACCTACGACTAAGAGGAAGGTCGATTCTTAACCTTCTAATCCTTCAAAGGATGGTAGCTTACGAATTGAAGAATCCGACCAATATTCCAGGCTAACCACGCTCTATTTGGGGAACTTATCATTCAAGTCAACTCCAGAGATTATCTCTAAAGGTTTTAGATGTTTCGGCTGGATTTAAGGTATCTCTCACATGTATGAAAGAAATTTTGCCTTCATTAAGTTTGCTTCCCATGACCAAGCAATTAAGGCAATTTTTGGCATGAATGGGAAATTATTTCAAGGTCGAAAGATCTTAGTTTTGCTAAAACATAAATGTTGATTAAGTGTAAGAGTAAGGCTAATGTTACTCAGCAGAATGATTATTTGAAATCCGAAAAGAAGCAGAATAACTTTTACTCACTGGTCACCAATCAAGATGTGATTGGAAAATTGGATTATTGTGCTTTAGTTTTAGACAAGTTGTGTATGTCTTCAGAAAAGTTGCTTAATTGGTTAAGTAAGAAACAAGCATGGGTGGTGAAATGTTCAAGATTGGGAACACATGGATGCATTGTTCAATGCAAAGATGAAAGGAGTCTCAATAGTTTACTTCAGGGGCATCCTCATAACAATGATGATTTTCTCAAAGTTCAATCTATGGCACAAAGGAAAGGGAATTATTCTAGGGTAGTATGGCTTGAAATCAATGGTATACCTTTTGAATGGGGCTCTATGGAGAGCATTCTCTCTGTTGCAAAAGGTTTTACGGAAATTCTATATGTGCCAGTGGATTCGTGTGAACTTCATCAAGCAAACTCTTTGTTTTGTTTGACTGGGGTTTCGGATCCTATGCCCATTCAAAATTATGGTTTTGCAAATATTTCAAATGATCATAGTATACCAGTTTGGGTCACTGAAGTTAATTATCACAAGTGTGAAACTACGACTGGTCCAATCTTAAGTGTTGAAGAGCTCTCTCGGTTAAATGAGGAACTATTAAATAATGAGCAAGTATTACTCCAGCTACCCAATCCGGCATCACCGCGTTGCACTCTGGCAACGGAAGAACAACACTCGGTTCATTTTGAATCTAATATTTTGAATTCAAATCTTGAATGTGTTACTGTTGAGGAGGGAAACCCATCAAAGGTATATCAAGGGCCGATGCATAAGGGTCCTATGTGAGACATGGGTGTCAGTAATGTTCCTTCAAATGTATACTCTCAAGTGTTTGAAAGGGTGAAAGAAGCTGTTAAACCATAAGAAACACTAGGAAAAACAAGATCCGGAGGTCGAGGAGGATGAAACAAATAAGTAGCCATATTATTGATGATGAGAGAAAAAAGGGAAAGATGTATGTGTGATAGGAGAGAGAAAAACACACACACACCTTATGTGAAATGTTACAAATGAATCCTCTCCCCTCCTATGGAAGTATAGGAGGGGGTATTTATAGTCTTTGTGTCGGTTTCCTAACTATCATAATGTTGACTAGTCAACACATTTATTGTCTAGTCAACACATTTATTGTCCTAGTTCATAACCGACACAACTTAATGTAATTCTGTTTTAGTCAACATATTTTAATGCTAACAATCTTCCCCCAATATGTGGACACAAACAGAATTACTTACAATGTTACTAACAAGTACAAATACAATTAAATAAA
>BQNB010052324.1:0-40550 GCA_026074375.1 Tanacetum coccineum
TTCAAATTTCTAAGACAGAAGCTCAACTCGCCGCCAGAGGCTACCAAACCGCTGCAAAGAAATAAGGAAACTCGCCGGTGGAATTTTAAGGCAACTCGCCGAACACAACTCGCTGCCAAAGGCTACCAAACCGCTGCAAGAAATGAGGCAACTCGCTGGTGGAATTTTAAGGCAACTCGCCGAACACAACTCGCTGCCAAGCAACCCGCCGCGAAGAATATTTTAATCAAACCGCCGTTGAGTTTTCAAACCGCCAGAGTTTCCTTAAGATATTTGCTATTTAAAATATTCAACCCGCTGATAACCTGTTCAAACCGCTGGTAAGCAAACCGCTGCTTAGTATAAAGCAACTCGCTTCTTGAGCAACTCGCCGCCTGTTCAAACCGCCGGTAACCAACTCGCTGCTTAGTAACAACTCGCCTCTTGAGCAACTCGCCACCTAAGCAACCCGCCGTGTGTCAGAGGGTTGGTAACCTACTTAATAAAATAATATTTTTCAGCAAACCGCCGTGAAGAAATTCTGGCAACTCTCCACGAAGAACAATGACATTTTTCACATAAAATCACCTATAAATCACCCTTTTGAACGATTTTTCTTGATTTCTTTTGTACAACACAGTACCATAAGGTAATAGCTACTAGAAACACCCAAACTTTATCAATACAAACAACAAAATTCGGAGATCTTCAAAAAACGAGCTAGTGCCTTCAAAGGTACACTTTTCGATCTAAATCAAGCAAGAAATCGCACATACACACGATCTAATCATCCCATTAGCTCTGATACCAATTGTGGTATATCCTATATCATAACCCGGGGTCGATTCTTGGATTTGGCTAGTTTTTAGAGAGAGAAACACTTGAGAGAGAATATCTAGAGAGATAAAGTATTTTTCTATGAAAAGGAAATTATGACTAGCTTACCTCTTCCAAAGTTGGAAGAGGCTATATATAGTACTTACAATATACCAGGTATTCGTACCCGACTTAAAACCAAAAAATGTACTATTAACTGTTAAACTACGAGCTATAATAAACAGTAAAATACACGGGGTGACCGAGTCTTTTTCTAATATCTAACATTTTTCTTGTTCATGGCATGGTCATCTTTGACGCAGTCTTGATTTCTTTTAGAAGCTGAGTGATGATATTCAGGCCTTTATAGAGATCACTTGTAGCAGTGCTGCTTTTATCAAGAGAACTCATGGAGGCTTCTACAAGCTTGTCAGTCTGATATCTATGAGCAATGTTTTCATCATTATGTTTTAATGGAGGCCTTGAGGTCAGCATAGGAGACTGCAGCTTCTTCATGTTGTTCCCATAGTGTCTCAGTGATCCTACTAAAGAGAACTCTTGACATCTTCCTAAGATACTTGATTAATTGTCTTTCAATGAGAGGAATAGTGTTATCAAATTTCTTGAGGTCATGACTGGAGAAGTCAGACGCAGATTCTTGAACATGAGATGGTTCAGGCTGGTCTTGTTAATCTGAAGGTGTTCTAACTTCTTCACCAACCTGAGTATCTGCATTCATGTCTTCCCCAACAGCAAGCACTTCCTCTTCATCACTCTTTTTATCCAATTAATCCTCAAAGAGTAGGAAGGCTTGAATATCAGCAAATGTTTGTATCTGTAAGGGTTTAGTATCCGGATCCACTTTAAAAGAAGTTTTGCCTTTGTTTTCGATCAGGGACTGGTACCTCAATCTAGTGGACTGGGTCTGGTCCACCTGGTACTTAGCACAAGTGCCTCAAAGATCAGCAATAGTATGGTTGATTGGTTCCATATCAGCGGGTGGTTTGTTTCCCCCTGAGTCTTTATCCCCAAGTGACCCTTCAGGACGCGGCATGGTTTTAGCCGTGCCTTCATCATAAGTCGTGGAAGTTAAGTCCTTGTCAAAGGGTTGAACGTTTCCCCCTGAGTCTTTGGGAGGAGTAGCAGTACTCTCAGGCAAAGGTTGTGATTTACGAGTGCCCTCATCGAGTGTGGAAGGCAATCCTGTACTAGCAAGTTGTATGTTTCTCTCTAGATCTTGAGGATCAGGTACGGTGTCTGGGGAGACTAAGTGGGATTGCTTAGAACCCTCCGTTGACTTGGGTGGTGTTACCTTGGTCTCAGTGGGTAGCTTTTTGGACTTAGGCTTTTATCTCTTCTTAAAGAGTGCTCCTGAAGCCTCAAGGCCCTATAACTTGGGTAAGGTTGGAGTCACAGTCTAAGACTTCCCTTTCTTTGGCTTTGTAGACAAAGGAGGTGGAGACACTGAGTCTTTCTGATTGTTTAAAGCAATCATATGTGTTGTCAATTCAATGTCAGTGACTTTGGATGGGTCCTTTGTAAAATTAGAGTTACTCAGGATGGCAGGTAAAAACCCAAATTTTTCATCCTGAGGGTAGTCAGAACCTATTAACACTTGTAAAGCACATGAGATAAATCTAGGGTATGAAACGTATTTCAGCCTAGACTTATTCAATAGCTTGGTTACAAGATCACTACAAATGATCTCCCTTATGTTAACCTCAGCCCTAGTGATGAGACTGTAGGCTAGAAGCTGCTGAATGAAGTTCACTTGTTCAGTGGAGGAGTAGTTCCCGCCGAGAACCTGAATCAAAAAAGTGAACAGAATTCTCTAAGCCACGGGAAAGGAGTTTTTCAGGACTGGGGTTTTGTCCAGATAACTCGGATTTATGGTAATTTTGCCCAATTCTTTCTTAACAGCCTCAGGTGTAGGATGAGACACATATTTACCATTATTATAATCAAGGCCAGTGGATGAACAAAAGGTGTTAAAATAAAGGGTCAAAGGTCTTTGGCCGTTTAAAACTAAAAATTTGATGAGAAATTCTCTGAGTGGGCGTTGCACATTCTCATTAGTGGATGAAAAAGGGTCATAGGCAACAGCGGTGCTCTAAAACTCACTAAGGAAGTTCTGGAAGACCATTGAGGGATAGTTGGTAAAAGCTTTCTACAAATGACAATTTAGCAAAAATTTCATTATTGGCTTGTAAGCAGGCACATTTGGTAGGTAGTTGAAGTTACCCACCACATTATTGGTCTGAAAAGTCACATTGTCTACAGTCATGTTGTTCCATTGAGGAGCATACTTGATTTTTTTTTGTTCTGCCATTTTAGATGAATATTTGTAAAACAAGAAATTTTAATGACAGAATATTACACACCAGATGGTCACAAGTTAATGTCTAACGTTGATCGCTGCCATGAAATGTGTAATATGTTATCAAAAGGAACAATACAAAGATGAATATCTTGGTAATGAGCGCAATTGACCAAACAAAATAATTTGAAAAAGTAGTTTGCAATGAACAAATGATAGATGAGCTAAGCTTGTTTTTACCATAAAAGATTAACAACCACACACTTGCTTTGAGAGAGAAATTAGGCAGAGTATATTTGATTTGTAAATTTGTGTGTATGTTTTCCTTTTCTTGGAGGTATTTATAGGTGAGATCTGAAAAGGGTTGTAATATTTTAAAATTTTATTTTTTTTGAAAAAAAATTAAAACCCTTTTTTGTAACATTTTTAATGCAGTAACCCACTAATTGCACGATCCCGTTTTTCATGGCAACTATTGCGCCGTTTCACTTTTGCAGTGATGATGTATGAATAACGGTTAAAAAGTCTTTTGATTAGACGTTTTGGGAAGGGTTTGTGTTTGTGGGAGTGAGCATTAAATGCATGTTGGGGTTGATTGAGTGATATTTGAGAAGTGGGGGCCCATGATTATTAGATGACAGTTAGATAAGGAATATTTGTTCCTTATTTAATATGTTCAGTCACTAACCTAGGACATTAAGTAACCAAAGACTTGGAGCATTTAGTTACTTCATTTAATGTGTCCCTCAGTGTCATGGGATTCATATGGGTTTCAGGGAGTTGGTTTCAGGGAGAAAGAAATATACACCATACTGAATGTGTTTGATCAGGGAGACAGATCAATCAATGTTCAACATGCCTAATTCTGCTTTCAGTCTGGTGAAAGTAGGTTCATCCAAGGATTTAGTAAAGATATCAGCTAGCTGATACTCAGTGGGGATGAAGTGTAATTCAATATCTCCTTTAAAGATGTGATCCCTGATGAAATGATATCTTATATCGATATGCTTGGTTCTTGAGTGAAGTACTGGATTGTTGGATATTGCAATGTAACTGGTGTTGTCACAAAATATGGGTACCATCTTGTAATGGATGTCACAGTCACTGAATTGACTTTTCATCCATAGGATACTTGCATAACACCCAGCAACAACAACATATTCAGCTTCAGCTGAGGGCATAGCCACTGACTGCTGTTTCTTGGTACTCTAACAAACTAATTTTCTACCAATTATTTGACAGGCACCTGAGGTGCTTTTTTTGTCCATATTGCAACCACATAGTCTGAGTTTGAATATCCTTTGAGATCAAAGCCTGAACATTTTGGATAATATAGACCAAGGGTTGGAGTAACTTTTAGGTACCTGAGGATTCTTTTCACAGAGCTGTTAGATGTGATTCCTTTGGATTCGACTGATATCTTGCACATAGGACTATGGAGAATTGGATATCAGGCCTTGTTGCAGTCAAGTACATCAGTGACCCAATCATTCCCCTATATGAGGTCTCATTAACTGGTTTGCCAGCTAGATCATGACCTAAGTTATTTGGAGGAACCATGGGTGTTTTCACCGAGGGACTATCAAAAATTTCATATTTCTTGAGTAAGTTCCTAGTGTATTGTTCTTGAAAAATTGAGATTCCTTTGTCCTCCTGCTTGATTTGCAGTCCAAGGAAGTAGGTGAGTTCTACCATCATACTCATTTTAAATTTCTTTGTCATCAGTTTCTCAAACTGTTTACAAAGTTTATAACTTGTGACCAAATATGATGTCATCTCTACATACACTTGAACCAAGAAAAACATCCTTTTTTTTATTTATAGATGAACAAATGTGATTATCAGCAATTCTTCCAAGGTAAACTTATTTTTTGAAGTAAGGAAAGAAGAGAGAGTCTCAAAACCATCCTTTGGGCCTTTAGTCGTTGTAGTCCATAAAGGGTCTTTTTCAAGCTTAACAGACAGAGCCAGAGAACTCACGATCTCAAAAAAAGCCATGAGCTGTTTTGACATAAAGCTTCTTATTTAGTTACCATTCAGGAAGGCAATTTTGACAACCATTTGATAAACTTAAAGTTCATATATGTGGCAAAAGCACAAGGAATAGCCTGATGCTTTCCATCCTTATTCCACTGGTGCAAAGGTTTCATCATAGTCAATTTCCTTCTTTCCTGACTATAACCTTGTGCAACCAGTCTTTGCTTTGTTCTTTGGTATTTACCATGCTCATCTTTCTTGTTCCTAAATACCCATTTGGAACCTATGGCTATTTTTCTATAAGGGAGAGGAACAAGAGTCCATACTTTGTTTCTATAGAACTGATTCAGTTCTTCTTGCATGGCACCAATCCATCATGGGTGCTTTAGTGCTTCAGATGCCTTTTTAGGTTCTATCTCAGAGAGAAAGTCAGAAAATAGACATTCACTAGTTGAGTAATGTAATTTGGCAACCATACTTTCTTGTGGAAGCAGGCCCTCACCCAGATAGCCAATGAAAATGAACAAGCTCAATGTGTTGGTCTCTTGACCATTTATCTTAAGGAACAGGATGAGAACTTGTAGAAGCTTGATTTGTGATGTGAGACTGAGTAACATCAGGGACTAAAGTTTCAGTAATAGATTATGAGATTTCAGTATTGCTCCCTGATGGTACATCAGTGAGTTGAGTGATCATTTGATCATTATGAACATTTTGTTCATGAGTCCCTTTAGTGTTGATTAGATAAGGAGGACCTTTAGTATCCTCATTGTGAGGTATATCAGGCTCATTTGGAATAATTACTTCAAGGACATGATTTTCTTTGGAAATTTCAGCGAGTGAGCTTCTATGAGGGATAATGTAGTACGAGACATCAGAATCTACTTGATATTGTCTAGATGATTATCCCCTTGAAGAAATTCTTTAGGAGGATATCTAGAGGAATCATCAATTCCTATCTCATCCACTGATGTATTGGTAAACCTGATGGCTTCCATACTTTCATCAAATGTTACATGATAAGTCTCCTCAATTTGTTGTCTTCTTGTGTTAAAGACTCTGAAAGCTTTTGAGACAAAGGAATATCCTAAGAAATATCCATCATCAGCTTTAGCATTAAATTTGCCAAGATGATCCTTATGGTTATAAATAAACACAGGACATCCAAATACATGAAAGTAGCTGATATCAGGAATTCTTTCCCTGAATATTTCATAGGGAGTCTTATCATGTCCACATGATTGATCTGTTTTGAGTATAACAGGCTATTCTGACTGCTTCAGTCCAGAAGTACTTAGAGAGTGCTGAGCCATTCAGCATTCTTCTAGCAGCCTCAATGAGAGTTTTGTTCTTCCTTTTAGCTACACCATTTTGTTCATGTGTATAGGGAGAAGAGAAGTTCTGAGAAATTCCTTTCTCATCACAAAAACTCTCAAGCTCATGATTTCTAAACTCAGTCCCGTTATCATTTCTGATTTGTTTGACTTTTACATCATTTTGGTTTTCTACCATCCTGATGAAACACATAATCATTTCAGGTGCTTGACTCTTCTTTCTAAGAAAGTGAACCCATGTGTACCTTGAGTACTCACCAACAATGACTAGGGTATATTTCTCATGATTTATGAACATTGGACTTACTGGTCCAAATAAATCCATATGAAGAAGATGCAAACACTTCCTGGTAGAGAAGTTTTGTTTAGTTCTAAATGAAGCTCTATGGTGCTTTCCTTTTTCACATGCTATGCAAGGTTTATCCTTTGAATAAACTAGGGAAGGAAAACCAAGAACTTTGTTTTGTTTGACAAGTTTATTAATGTTCTTGAAACTAAGATGTGATAGCTTTTTATGCCATAGCCAGTTTATACTCTTTGAGGCTTTGGCAAAGAAGCAGGCTTCATTTTGAGTCAATGATGACATGTCAAGGACATATACATCATTTCTTATAGGTGCTATCAGGACAATTTCTTTGTTAGCATTAAATATTATTCCTTGCTTATCATCAAATTGTACAATATACTTAGCATCACAGAGTTGACTAATGCTAATTAAATTGTACTTAAGACCATTTACAAAGGCTACTTTAGTGAAAACTATACCCCACAGTTTATTGAATCATATCCCTCAGTAATACAAGATGAGTTATCACTAAACACTACCTTAGGACCTGGCTGCTCTACATATTTGTGTAGACAACTCTTGATACCAGTCATACTCCTTAAGCATCCACTGTCTAGGTATCAAATGGGCTTCCTGGTGTGTCTCTACACAAATAATAAACTTATGTTAGTTTCTTTTATGAACCCA
This sequence comes from Tanacetum coccineum, assembly GCA_026074375.1. NCBI lineage: Eukaryota > Viridiplantae > Streptophyta > Magnoliopsida > Asterales > Asteraceae > Tanacetum > Tanacetum coccineum. The sequence continues at coordinate 7,397 of BQNB010052324.1, forward strand.
CTTTTTGGTGGGCTTCCTGGCCTTTGTAGCCTGAATTTTCTCACCTCTTTTGAAGTGATCAAAGTCATTGTGGTCAGTGGTGGAGTGTACAGTGCTTTCACATGTATTGCACTTTACACCAATTAAAGACTCACTAGACTGAGAGGACTCAACTAGTACTCCTCCTCTGATATGAATGACACGATTGCGTCTTGAGGTAAAGTGGTCATAACTTCCATAAATTCCACACTCAGGGTAGTTTCTACAATCATCAGGTATGTGATCATTGAAATCACAATGTGTGCATGGTGGGAAAGGCTTTGCCTTTGCTTTCAAGATCTGCTTGGAAGAAGATGCATACTGATAATGTTGAGCCTTGTAGTTCTCACTCCTTTTTTAAGAGGAAGTATACATTTCATGATCTGAGGTCCTATGATCCTCCCTTTTGCATATTATACAATAGAGAACCCTATAGCAATCATCAGTCAAGTGGTTGGTATAGTGACAGAGTTCACACTTTGTTTGTGGTTTTTGAATAGACTTGTGCTTGAGTGCCTTTGATGAGCCAACATTCTAAACTTTAGGTTTAGAATCTTGACTCATTTTTTATGAGTCAATTGACTTAGATAACTCAGTCTGTTGAATCTGTGAGTTTGATTCTTGAGTCTTTTGGGCAGAATTGACCTTTTCATCAATTAACATGTAAACAAGTTTAGTTAATTCATTTATCTTTGATTCTTGTTCAGTGTCTTTAACTTCAGTAGGAACTGAAGGTGTGACTGGCTCAGTTTCACTAACAGTGATAGTTCTTGAAACACTCTTGTCTAAAGAATCTCGTGTTTCAGGTTTTGTATGTTTTATGATGCCTAAGCCTGGTCTCTCTCTTGGAGAGTGTGGTTGAAAGGTTAATGGCATTTCCTCTGAACTTGGTGAAGCTCCCTAAAGATTTTTCAGGGGAGGTGGAGGAGTATGGGATTCAGCTTCAGAATCTTGGGATGATTCAGGGGTATTTAACGTTTCAGTGGGTTTAAGAAACTCATTGACAGCTTGACTTTCAGGGACTAGAATTCTTCTAGTATTAAAGTTTAGAAGTTTGCTGTCAGGGTTGAGTCTCTCAACCCAGTCTTTGGTTTTTGGGACCATTTCTTGGTCATACCCCATGGAAACAGGAACGAAAAGATTTTCATTTTCATTCATTTTAGATGACTCAGTGAGCAATTCTCCACCAAGAACTTTCTTCTTTTGGTGAGGAATTTGCTCATTGATGCATTGACTAACCTTTTTTGAGCTAGTTAGCCATTTTTTATTGAGCTTTTTCTCTTCTTTGAGTTGTTCTTGAAGAGCATGATTTAACTTAGTAAGTTTAGTGTTTTGAATTTGAAAAGTGAATGCATTAAGCTTAGCTTGTTTTAAGACTAATAATTCATCTCTACACTTATTTAATTTAAAAACAATTTTGTTATACTTAGAAAGTAAGTTCAATCTTTGCTCTTCAACAAACTTAAGATCAATGTTGATATATTTGAGGTAATTTTGCCAATCGGCATCTTCATCCATAGAGAGAAGAGTGTTTACCTTTCTTATGGTGATGTCGACCCATTCACCATTGCGAGCATGACTCTTTTCAACAATGAGCTCATCATCAGCTAGCGCCATCAGTACCTTGACTTGAGTAACTTCTTCATCATCAGAAACATCTTCCTCATCCCAATCAAAGGTTTCAGCGACTAAACCTTTGTTCTTTGTTTGGAAGGTCTTTGGGTTCTGAGAACTAGAGGGACTTGCCTCAAGGAGTGCAAGCTTGGCTTTCATCTTCTTGTACTCAGTCTTGTAATCTTTCTGAAACTTTGGATCAACTTGACTACTTGAGTTTGGAGCAGACTGAATAAATTTTGGAGAAAACTTTGGTTGAAAGCCTTTATATACTGATGAGTAATTATTCACTGGTGATTGGTAAGAAGGATGATGTTGAGAATTTCTACCCTTTATCAATATATATAAATAAATAAATACTTATAAATATATAATGAGGATATAAATTCACAATTGTAGTAAACCGGGAAGCTGAATTCCCGGGTCGTTTTCCCAACGAGGCGTGAATGGACGGTCGAGTGACGTTTGATATCAATGCTTGAATAGAACAAAGATTTTGATTGATTATGGATCCTAAAACTATGGGAAAAGCAAATTATGTATTCTAAATTAACAACTAAGCACAAGAAAAATCAAATACGAAAATCCTAAAAAGACACTAAATTATCAACTAAGTCAAAATTAAACCCTAAAAATACAAACTTAGTTTCTAAACCTCTAAAATGATAAAAGAAAATTTTCTAAAAAGGAATTATATTTTTTTGACTTTTTTATTATTTTTTTATGAATTAAAAACTAATTTACCCTATTAAAAATCCTAGAAAATAGCAAATTAATTCCTAAAAATTCTAAGAAATGATTTTTTTTACTTTAAAAAAGTCTAAAATGTAATAAAAACTCATAAAGGTATTTTCCATGATTTTTTTATAATAAAAATCTATTTTCTAAAATTAATTTAAAAAGATAAAAATGAAATTTAAAATCTAAAAGTGATGAAAAAGATTTTAAAATTTGTAAACCTAAAACTATTTATTCTAAATCTAAAGACTATTTTTTGTATTTTTAAACATTAATTTACTATTTTTAATTGATTTTCTAAAAAATTAATCTTCGAAAATTAAATAAAAATAACAAATAAAAAAGGAAAAATCTAAAAAAATGCACAAAAGTCCTAAAAGATGTAAAGAGTCTAGGAAAAATAAGCTGGATAAACCAGCTTATCAAATAAGCCCGGACAAGCCCTTAATAAGCTACGGCTTATTAATAAGGCTTAGGGATTCAAAAAGGTGTTAAATATAGAGTGTTTTCAACTTCTAACGGATGAGCTAATTGTAGCACACTGGTAAAACGTTTGGTGAGTGGGGTTGAGGTCCTAAGTTCGAGCCCTGCTCACTTGGGGCTTCCCTTACTCCCAAACGTTTTTATTCGCCATTTTTTTACAACTTTTTAGTTAAGCTAAAAATAAGCAACTTTTACAAAGGCACTTTTTTTGAAAACACGAATAAGCATTCAAATAAGCAAAATAAGTTGGCAGAATGGCTAATTAACACTAAGACACAAAATGGCTAACTGTTAAGCATTTTTTAGACAAATAAGCAAATGAAACTTCAAAATAAGCAAACACATGTATTAAACTACACCTAATAGGCAAATATAACAAAAATAAGCTAAGGAAATTAGCTAGAAAAGCACTAAAAGCTAATAAGCCCATTGGCTTAAAACTGCAGGCCACACAGCCTGAGGGGCCACTTTTGGGCTTAAAAATAAGCTACAAAATGGATCCTTATGGCTTAAGGGCTTATATGTCCTTAAGGCTTGAACAACTAGCTACAACAATCAGCAAAAATATTTGAGTTTGAAACTCAAATAAGCCATGAAAATGGCTTATGAAAGGGGCTGTTCACACTGAATGGCATTTTTTTGGTTTTTTTTCTTAAAGAAAAAGGGACAAAGTGCAGCCCTATGAATAAGCTAGAAAATAAGTTGAAAAATGAAAAACAAGCTAAAACAGATGTAGACTAGCTCCTAATGAGCTTATGCTTAAATTTTCAAAGTCTAAAACCAATTTTAAGTCACTAAAAAATGAAAAGGAAAAAGCTCTTCCAAACTTGAAAAATACTTGACCAATAATTGACAGATTTGGTCAAAGACAAGAGGAAACCAAAAAGAACTTTAGCCTACTGCATTAGACTCTTAAAAACAACATTAAAACAACACTTAAGACAGGCTTCAAAAGCCTTAACCAAATAAGTACTTCACAACTGTTTTGGACCAACAGTTTTGAGGTGCTTTTATACAACACTTAAAAAACAAGATTTAAACCTTAAAACTAAAAAAACAGATTGATCATCACTTAAAAATGCTTGTATAAGTTGGCCAAAAGACCCAAATGGTTTTATAACCAATTTGACCCGTTTTGGGTCCCTAACCCAAACACCCCTTTAACTCATTTTTACCAAATTTAAAGCTTATAACTTGATTTTTAATGAACAAACCCTTAAGACCAGATACTTTATAACTTATTTAGAACCTAATGAACAAATTTTAGCAACTAAATAAGCCAGCATTAAGCTAAAACAGATTATGCAGTTTTTAAAGCATTTATGACAGATTTGAAGGTAAATTTGCACAAAAGAGTTTTAAACTACACTAAAGCATTCATAAGCATTAAATATCATAATTAAGCAACAATAAGCAAATACAAACAAGAAATAAGCAGGAATAAGCACTTGAATAGTAAATAAGCTAAAAAATAGGAAAATGAAGACTTACGCGGCCCTTGCTTAAACAAGGCAAACAAGCTTATAACTAAGCAATTCAACAAGCTCTAGCTTGTCAAAGACAAGCTAGTAAAGTTCATAAGCCCATCCAAGTTTGGCTTATCATCCAAAAATCAGCTGTGGTATTTTTGAGGGTGAATTCTTTTTGTGAAATTTTTTTTCTTAAGTTTTAAAATTCAAAAGAAAAGGTTACATATATGTATTAATAATAAAGTTTCACTCGATTTAATGACGCTTTTACACCAAGAAAACAAGGATTTAAGATTTTCACTTAAATCGTCGTCAAATTTTCAATAAAACAAAGTACAAGACCTTTGAAAATTTAAATATGCACTAAAGCTAAAGTTACTCAAGTTAAACAATGTGAAAGATAAAAACTAAGATTACAGATAAGATGCCACAATGGCTGTACAAATGGTCCTATTTATAGAATAGGTCAATGAGGTCTGGGACTCTGAATGTCTTCATTGTGAGTGAAACTGAGGTTGTGCTTCTTGTGTGAGTAGAAACAAAGTCTTCAATCTTGGCCATTGATCTTCAAATGTGCTTCTCAAAGTTAATGGTGGCCGTTGGATTCCTTGAAATGTGTAGGATTGCCAACATGGCAATTGCAACATGTGACAGGGTTTTAGTGGGTTAAGGGTGAAGATTTTATCCATTGAACTCTTGGTGTTGCAGGGTAAAAGAAGTAGGGAAGACACGTGAATAGTACTGGGTTTAAAAGGGCGGGAAATTTGGTTTATGGGTAACAGGGGAAAACTTTGAAGAATTGGCAAAAATGGTCCCTCAAAGTTATATTTAGTTTTGCAATAATCGTCCTTTGTGGTGATAAGTTTGAGAGGATGCCAAACATGGCCCTCCAAGGTTTATATCATGTTTGCAATTTCAGTCCTAGTAGTGGTACAACTTTGGGAAGTTGGCAATTCAGGCCCCTCTACTTGTTTTGGGCTGGTTTGGTGTTAAAAGGGTTTTAGGCCTTTTGGGCTCATTTGGTCTTCGATAAATCCCTTAATGGGCTACCACGACCCATTAGATGGGTAAGGGTGGCCCATTAAGAATTTCTTCGGTTTTGGCTTCGGGTTTGACCTTTGACTTTTCCGGGGTTGACTTTTGTTGACTTTTTGACTTTGACCTTTCACGCTCTTCACATTCCCGTGCTTGGTTTTGTCGGTTTGACTTTGTTTTTTCGTCCTTTTCTTGAATATCCGTAACCTGCACAATACAAATGCAAAACATACATATACAGTGTATTTTTGGTACGTTTTTGGTCATTTAAGCTCGTTTTTAATGGACAAAGGTATGTGTATTTAAACACATACCAAAATCCCCCATACTAAGATATTGCCGTGTCCTCACGCAATGCTATACGTAAACACTTAAGAAAGCTAAGAATCTCAATCCCCCTCGACTAATTACCTAGAAAAGTAGCTAAGTGTTCGCCAAGGGGAAATAAAGAATCAAAAGCTTTGAAAAGCCCCGTTTTCACCATTTTTTTATATTTACACTAACTACAACTAATATTTTTGTATTTTTCATTTTTTTCTTATTTAACTAACATGTTCGGACTTTCATTATTTTCATAACTTTTCGGGTCACGGAATAAGAAGCATTTCAATCCTAAAATGCCCAAAAAGGATAAATTCATCGTTCCCGACTTTTCACTTGTCCCAACTAAGCTTAAAACGAAATCACCGTTAAGTACAAGTTAAGGATGCTAACACTACTCATATTTGCAATTTGTGAACTTTTTGCTCCCGACAATTATTATATGATGTGAGTGTGCTAATTTCAAATTTCAACCATGGATCAACACTTTTAGAAAGCTGCAATATTTCTAAGCTTCACGTTCCCCCCAAGGATAATGAGTTTGAAGGCGAGATCATCCCATGTAGCGACTTTCGTCTCGGCACATCCCAACCTTGCGGCTAAGTGACCAGGCTTTTGACACCTCACAGAGACTAGTATCGGGACTCACGGACCTTCGGATTTAAAACCCTTGGACTTCCCGTTTACACAAAGAAATACTATAACTAAAGCAAATTAATCTTAGTTTAAAAAATATATTTAAATTAAAGAAAAAGAGATTTTCCCTATATTTATTCAAACATTTAACATATATACAATTACACTTATTTAAGCAACGGTAATCCTCGACCTTTTTGTAGGCTGCAACATCGGTTGTGAGCCGGCAAGATGCAGCAAACTTGTATCAGTCTCGGATTAATACTATGGGCTTTCTTTAGAAGGCTGAAACATCGGTTGTGAGCCGGCAAGATGTAACAAACTTTTATCAGCCCACAGTTTTTATTATTCACATGACATATACATATATATTTTTTTACACACTTATATTACCACGATATAGAGAAAATTTCTTTTTAGAAAATTTAAGTATATAGCTGAACTAAGATTAAATAAATTAATGTTATTAACACTAATAAAGCTTTGAATTTAAAAATTGTCGATTTAAGTTTAGTTTCCGAAATTAACACTTATTATTAGTCTGGTTAGGAGCTTACGGGAGAAAAAGCGACAAATTACACTTATGAGCTCTTAAGATTTCCAAATAATCCTTGCTTAGCATCAAACTTATACTTAACACTATCATTTTTCGTTCTTCACGAATTCGCGAATGCTTAGTCTAAAAAGTTAAGGAACAAGCTAGAGCTCAACACGCTCGATCGAGTTAAAATTTATTCTTATTCTACCCAACAGGAAAGTCAAACATTGTGACAAAACACTTATTTTATTTTCAAAATTTTTTTATTTTTTTTAAAATTTTGGCGGTAAAAATGGGCTTACGTGAAAACAAACGGCTGCAGGCACAATCAGATCGAAGATTCCCCTCCATACTAGAACTGAACATTGTCCTCAATGTTATAAGAAGGGTCTCTACGTCAATCTAAAGCCGTTTATGTATTATGCTAAAGATAAACATTAGTCGATAAGATTTGGATATCAGATTCCCAAAATGAAGCTGAGGATGTGTCGATAAGATTTGGATATCGGTTCCAAATGAAGCTGAGGATGTGAAGCTCTTGTGATTGTATTGACAAACTTGCCGAGCAGAGGACTTCCAAAAATCCGGGGACAATCCTGGACAATAAACACAAAATACACAAGCACACAAGAATGGAAAGAGGGCACACCTCCAAGTACACAGTTAGAAGAAATAGAAAGAAGATCAGAAGGAAATCCAATTTTTTATATTATTTTTATATTATCCTCCTCAACCCTCAATTATTTTTTTATAATAGTAATTTAATCAATTCTCATTCTCACTACCCAACCATTTTTATATTGTTATGCATGGGTTGCCTCCCACGAAGCGCTTGTTTAAGGTCACTATGCTTGACCCGTCCCCGAATTCATTGGTCCATGGAGAAAGTTTGGAGATCCGGGACAACCATTGGTGGTATGTCCTCTCCAAAGTAGTGCTTAAGTCCATGACCATTCACCTTAAAGTTTGGTCCGTTGGTTGAAGATAACTCAACGGTTCCATAAGGGAAAACTTAAGCAACGGTGAATGGTCCAGTCCAGCGGGTTTTGAGCTTGCCCGAGAAAATCTTAAGTCGAGAATTGAAGAGGAGGACTCGATCACCAACGTTGAAAACGCGGTTCTTGATCTTGGAGTCATGAAGTCTCTTAGTTCTCTCTTTGTAGATCAAAGAGTTCTCGTAGGCTTGATCACGAAGTTCATTTAATTCATTTAATTGAACTTTTCGGTAATCACCCGCGGTCTTAAGGTCATAGTTGCAATGTTTCAGGGCCAATAGGCCTTGTGCTCTAGGTTCGATCGGGAGATCGACCATCTGCCTTCCCGTACACTAAGCTTGTAAGGCGTACACACGCATGGGTGTTTTAAACGCGGTTACGGAAGGCCCCACAGGCATATTGTCATCTTAGCTTATCCGACAAGAAGCCCGGTTTTCACCTATGGTCCTGGTTTTCACCTACGGTCCTTTCTAGGATACGTTTCAAACCACGATTAGAAACTTCGGACTTGCCCACTTGTTTGTGGATGATACGCGGTGGAAAGTCGGTGGGTCACCCCATATTTAAGCATGACCTTTGAAAATTGGTCATTGCAAAAATGGGTACCGCGATCACTAATGATGGCACGGGGAGTTCCAAATCGGGCGAAGAGAGATTTGAGAAATTTGCAAACAACTCGGGCGTCATTGGTGGGGAGCGCCTTTGCTTCAACCCATTTTGACAAGTAATCGACGGCCACGAGTATATACTTGTTCCCTCGTGAAGACGGGAATGGTCCCATAAAATCGATGCCCCACATGTCAAAGATCTCACAAACTTGGATTGCATTTTGTGGCATTTCATCACGTTGTGAGATTTTTCCTTGACGTTGACAAGCGTCACACCGTGTGACCAAGTCATGGGCATCTCGGTAAATCGTTGGCCAATAAAATCCGGCATCAAAGACTTTCTTAGCAGTGTAGTTGGCACCGTGATGTCCACCGGTGGGACCATCGTGGCAAGCCATGAGGATGTCATGGGCTTCTTGGCCAAAAACACATCGCCGAATCACTTGATCCGCACATATCTTAAACAAGTAGGGGTCGTCCCAAAAGTAATGCTTCACATCTTTGAAGAATTTTTTCTTTTGTTGGGACGACATCCCTTTCACAACAAAATTCCCCGCATGGTAGTTTGCAAGATCGGCAAACCATGGGGTATTAGCATCACCACGGAAAGTTACCATACCAAGAGTTTCAAGAGGAAATGTTTCGGTAATTTCCTTGTTCTCGAGAACATCTTGGTGAGGATTTTCAAGTCTAGACAAGTGGTCGGCGGCAAGATTCTCAGCTCCTTTTTTATCACGAATAGTGACATCAAATTCTTGGAGGAGGAGAATCCACCGCAGCAATCTCGGTTTAGCATCTTGCTTAGCAAGGAGATACTTAAGAGCCGAGTGGTCTGTGTACACTATTGACTTTGACAAGACAAGATATGGCCGGAATTTCTCGAAAGCATATACTACGGCTAAAAGCTCTTTTTCCGTAGTAGTATAGTGAGCTTGAGCGTCGGTCATAGTCTTGCTTGCATAGTGTATTGGTTGAAAGTGTTTGGTCTTTCGTTGCCCCAAGACCGCACCTACCGCAAAGTCACTTGCATCACACATGATTTCAAAAGGTAGGTCCCAATCGGGGGCAACTAGAATTGGTGCTTCAGTCAATTTTTTCTTTAAGGTTTCAAATGCATCGACACATTCCTTAGAAAAGATAAACGGAGTGTCCTTCTCGAGAAGGTGGGTCATCGGCCGGGAGATTTTGGAAAAATCCTGAATAAATCGTCGGTAGAATCCGGCGTGACCGAGAAAACTCTGAATACCCTTAACGGTAGTGGGATGAGGTAGTTTTGCAATTACATCCACCTTGGCCTTATCGACCTCAATCCCGTTTTTTGAAATTTTATGGCCGAGGACAATTCCCTTTTTGACCATAAAATGGCATTTTTCCCAATTTAAGACAAGATTGGTGTCTTCACACCTTTGAAGCATCTTGTCTAAATGGGCCAAGCAGGAGGAGAAAGAATCACCGAAGACCGAGAAATCATCCATGAAAACTTCCATGGTTTTCTCGATCATATCGTGAAAGATGGCAACCATACACCGTTGAAACGTGTCTGGAGCATTGCATAGACCGAATGGCATGCAACGATAGGCAAAGGTTCCGTAGGGGCAAGTGAAAGTCATTTTCTCTTGGTCAAGGGGGTCAATCGGGATCTGGAAATAGCCGGAGAATCCGTCTAAGAAGCAATAATACTCATTCCCGGCTAGTCTTTCGAGCATTTGGTCCATAAAAGGTAGCAGGAAATGGTCCTTTCGAGTTGCATCGTTGAGTTTTCGGTAATCGATGTAAACTCATCATCCTGTTACCAACATAGTAGGTATCAGCTCATTTTCCTCATTGGTAACAACAGTCATGCCTCCCTTTTTAGGGACACAGTGGACTAGGCTAACCCAGGGACTGTCAGAGATCGGGTAGATCAATCCGGCATCCAGAAGTTTGATAACTTCTTGCTTGATAACCTCGTGAATCTTAGGATTAACTCGTCTTTGATGTTGGACAGTGGGTTTAGCGTCTTCTTCCATCAAAATCTTATGGGTACAAAACTGTGGATCTATCCCTTTAATATCAGAAATCTTCCAGGCTATAGCATGCTTATGTGATCTAAGAACCTTAAGAAGAGCGGTCTTGTCCTCATCTATTAAGCCTTTAGCAATTATGACAGGTAATTTATTGGTACCCTCCAAAAACACGTACTTAATATGAGGTGGTAAGTCTTTGAGCTCAAGCTTGGGGGGTTCATCACTAGAAGATTCTATAGTCTTAAGTTCCTTAAATTTTTGGTCACTTGGAGGGAGAGAAGAAATCGGATCCTTGTTTAAATACTTCTCAAGGAGGAGAAGGTCTCCCTCCGGGTCACAGTTGGCATCATCAATTCTGGGTAAAAATGAATTATTAGCAAGATGACCCTCGATCTCTTCTAACATGAATTCACCTCCTCTAAAAGGGGTGAGAGAGGGAGGTGAGGTAGAAAGGATCGGTTCTAAAGTTGGGGTGGGATTGCTACTCTCGGAAATGTTCGAAAATCCAAGTACCTCTTGAGCAAACTCCTCACAATCTATGTCGATGACATCGATTCGGTTAACCGATTCAATAGTATTGTAGGATAATGTCTTAGTATCACCAACTTTGAATGTTACGGATTGGTCATCATGACGAAGGGTCATTTGTTCACCGTGAACATCAATCAAAGCTCGTGCCATCCTCAAGAAGGGTCTCCCGAGAATCAAAGGAACCCGAGGATCGGCAACATAATCAACGACCACAAAGTCGGCTGGAAAGAAAAATGTTCCAACTTTCACGAAAACATCCTCGGCAATACCGGTAGGAGTAGAAATCGATCGGTCGGCAAGTTCAAGTATCATTCTGGTCTTGGTTAAATCTGGGAGACTTAGCTTTTTCCATATGGAAAGAGGCATTAGGTTGATGCTTGCACCGAGATCGGCCAAGGCTAAGCATACATCCATCTCCGGAAAATCACACGGTATAAGAAATCTACCGGGGTCTCCAAGTTTTTCGGGAAACTTTTTAAGGATAACCGCCGAGCAATTCTCATTCACCGGTGTTTTGGTTAGGTCAAGAATCTTATCTTTGTTGTTTAGGAGCTTCCTAAACATTGGTGCAAATTTGGGCATGTGAAGGAGAGCATCCGCGAAACTTAGCTCGAAGTGGAGTTTCCAAAAAATCTCCATAAATTTCAAAGCTAAAAGATCGTCTTTTTCACGGAGCTTCTCCTTGTTAATCCTTGAAGGATAAGGTATGGTCTTGGGAGCAATAATGGGTTCATCAATTTGAGTCTGGACCACCGGAGGTTGGATGTTTTCGGTGCTTGGAAGCACTGTATCCTTTGTCACCTCGGGTTCTTGTTCCACCTCCTCAGGAAGAGAAGAAAGCGGAGGTGGAATTGGAGGTCCATCATAAGAAACACCACTTCGGGTGGTGATTGCTTTCAAATCGCCTTTTGGGTTAGCAACGGTGTTGCTAGGAAGAGAACCTGATCCTGAAGTAGACGCGGTATTGGCATTCATGAATTTGGTCAACATGCTTGTCAAATTGGTCATTTGATTTTGCATGTTTTGGGTTTGGTTTTGCATGTTTTTCATAACCGCATCATTGGCCTTGATGTAGTTTTGAAAATCATCTCTTGACACACCTTGTGATTGAGGAACCGGAGTTTGGTAAGCTTGAGCTTGGAAAACCGGGGGTTGGTATGCCGGAGGTCGGTGAATTTGACCTTGGTTGTAATTATTCCCCTGATTTTGGTTGTACCGGTTTTGATTGTTACCGTGGTTGTTTTGAACTGGAGGAAAACCGGGAGGTCGAACTTGATTGGCATTAGGAGGACGGTAACCGGTATTTCCTTGGTTGTAGTTAACTGCGGCGGCTTGAGAAACATATTCTTGAATGTTATCCCGATAATTGTTGCCATCGGTGGCGGGACAATTACGGTAAGAATGAGCACCACCGCAAGTTACACAACTTTCCTCGACCGCTTTGATGGTAGCGGGAGCTTGAGATTTTTGCTTATCGAGAAGCAAGGCTTTTACCATATCTTTGAGTTCGGCAACATCGGGTGAAATACTGGAGGCAGAAGTGCTCGTACTTACTTTGGAAACAATGGCTTTGCTTCGTGATTGACGAACTTTGGACTTGCTTTCAATGATGCATAAGCAATCACGGGGCCTTTTGTCCAAAAAATTACCACCCGCGGCGGAATTCAAAGAATCTTGATCATTTGTATTCAAAGCATTGTAGAACGTATCAAGTTGGTGCAATTCTGAAAAACCATGATGAGGGCATGCTCGAAGGAGATCCTTAAATCGATCCCATGCCTCACTAAACGATTCATCAAAACGTTGTTGGAAATTCGTAATCTCATTACGAAGATTAGTCGTTTTGGAGGGCGGGAAAAAGTTATTGATAAATTTTGAAACAAGATCATCCCAAGTAAGAATCGACCGAGGGGGTTCTTTTTCAAGCCAAATCCGGGCTGCCCCCTCGAGGGAAAATGGGAAAAGCATAAGCTTAACCGACGTATTCGGAACGTTTGGGAATTTCAAAGTAGAAGTGATCTTGTTGAAATATCGAATATGAGCATGAGGATCCTCTTTGTCATGTCCGAAGAATTGCTTGTTTTGAACGAGAGTGAGCAAACCATGTTTAAGCTCAAAGTTGTCCGCGGTGATTGCGGGAACAACAATTGCATCCTCGTAACCCTCGGTGGGTGCTTGAAGCAATTCTGCCATAGTACGTTGATCAGCCATCGTATCTTTGGGAGGCTCAACAAGATTCGGAGGAACTTGTTGTTGAGAGCGACGACGATTACGTCTCGGAATTGTGGAAGAATTATTATTAGGATAAAATCGAGAACGAGTGCGCATGCACTAAAAAGAGAAAATATTTTTGTTGTTTTTGTTTTTGTTTATTTTAGAGAACAAATGAGACGGACAACTTAAACCAATAATCAACTTGCTTCACGGTAGCTCTCTAAAAGAAAAACGCGCAAAGGAGCGGAGGAGCGGGAAAGCGCGAAGCTATTAAAATCCTTCTCCTTTTGGGTCGTAGTTCTTAGGAACGACCCTCCTTATACCCCTCTTATAGTTTGTTAATCGTTTAAAGGTGAGCCGTACTTGACAAGCGACACAAAGGCAAGTTTTAAATCTTTTGTTTGGGAACTTATTAATGATAATACTCCAATGGAGGGTATATACATATATATATATATATACATATATATATATATATATATATATATATATATATATATATATATATTTGTGTTTTAAATATATATACTAAAAAGAAATGAAAAATATTTTTGTATTTTTATTTTTATTTTTTATAAGAAAATAAGCAATATGACTTCTCACGGAAGGATCTTCAAACACGAATTGTCAAACGGAAATGACAATCACACACGCCTCCCCGGCAGCGGCGCCATTTTGATATTTTAGAATTTCCACCCTTTATAAATATATATATAAATAAATAATTTACTTTATATATAATAAGGATCAAAATTCACAATTGTAGTATAACCGGGAAGCTGAATTCCCGGGTCGTTTTCCCAACGAGGCGTGAATGGACGGTCGAATGACGTTTGATATCAATGCTTGAATGGAACAAAGATTTTTTTTTGGTTGATTATGATTCCTAAAACTACGGGAAAAACAAATTAGGAATTCTAATTTAACAATTAAGCACAAAATCAAATACAGAAATCCTAAAAAGGCTCTAAACTATCAACTAAGTCAAAATTAAACTTTAAAAATGCAAAATTAGTTTCTAAACCTCTAAAATGATAAAATAAAATTTTCTAAAAAGAAATCATATTTTTTTTAACTTTTTTATAATTTTTTATGAATTAAAAACTAATTTAAACTATTAAAAATCGTAGAAAATAGCAAATTAATTCCTAAAAATTCTAAAAAATGATAAAAACTCAGAAAAATATTTTTCACTATTTTTTATAATAAAAATCTATTTTGTAAAATTAATTTAAAAAGCTTAAAAATGAAAATAAAAATCTAAAAATGATGAAAAAGATTTTAAACTTTGTAAACCTAAAACTATTTATTCTAAATCTAAAAAGTATTTTTTTTGTATTTTTCTGATTAATTTAACTATTTTTAAATGATTTTCTAAATTTTTAAACTTCGAAAATTAATTAAAAATAACAAATAAAAGAGGAAAAATCTAAAAAAAATGCAAGAAAGTCCTAAATGTTATAAAGATCCTAGGAAAAATAAGCTGGATAAGCCAGCTTATCAAATAAGCCCGCAAAAGCTAAAAATAAGCTACGGCTTATTATAAGATTTTGGGCTCAAAAAGTGTTTAAATATAGAGTGTGCACAAACTCTACCAGATGAGCTATTGTAGCATAGCGGTAGAGAGTGTATGTTATAAAGGGTTGAATGAGGTAGAGGTCAGGGGTTCGAGCCTTGCTCACCCTTGTTCCCCTTTTGCTTTTTTTTGAATTTTTTTTATAAACTTATAAAACACCTAAAAATAAGCAACTTTAAAACTTGAAATTATTTTTGAAAATCAATAATAAGCCCAGAAATAAGCCATAAAGATGACAGATTTGGCTTATTTCACTCTAAGTCTAAAAGACTTAACTTTTTTGCATTTTAAGCACAAATAAACAAAGGAAACTACAAAATAAGCAATCACAGGTACAAGACTACACCTAATAAGCAAATGTAAACAAAAAATAAGCTAGGAAAATGAGCTAAAAAGCACCAAAAAGCCAAATAAGCCAAATGGCTAAAAGTTGCAGGCCCACAGCCAAAAGGGGGCACCTTTGGGCTTATAAATAAGCCACTAGATGGAACCTTATGGCTTAAGGGCTTATATGCCCTGAAAGCTTGAACAATAAGCTTCTAAAATCAGCAAAAAGATTTGAGTTTGAAACTCAAATAAGCCACAAAAAGGGCTTATGAAAGTGGCTGTTCACAAAGGCTCAACACTTAGCATTTTTTTCTTCAAACTTTTTCAAAGATTGCTACTTTTGGGCTTAAAAATAAGCTAGCAAGCCGATCCTTATGGATTCAAGACTAACAAACATATAAAATTTGGACATCAAGGAACTTATAACAACAGTCAAAAACCATTTTGAAATAAAGGATAAGCTAGAAAATTGAAATGAAAAAGCTATTTTTTTACACAGCATGCATACTTTGACAGATTTGGTCAACACTCAAATCACAATTGCAGGCCTTTAGGTCTTTGTTATCACTTGTTTTAACACTCTATTAAACACAAAAACAAACTTATAATACCCCTTTTGAAAATCTAAACCTATAAGCTGTAATGAACACCCTTAGTCTAACAGATTTAAAGGATAAGTATGTTAAGCTATGATTTTGAGATTTAAACCTTGAAAACTCAAACAAACTGGTTTTTATTATGATTTAAGATCAACCAAAAGTCACCCAAGTGTTTTTAACCAAATCAACCCATTTTCAATCCATGAACTCAGTTAAACCAAACACCCCTTTAACTTTTGCTTTTGGTATTTTTAACTTGATTAAGGCTGATTTAAGCCTCAACTTGCAAATACCAGATGTTTGATAGCTTATTTAGAACATCATGAACAAATTTTAACAACTGAATAAGCCAGAATTGGGCTAAAACAGATTGTGCAAGTTTCTAAGTTACTTTGATAGATTTTAAGGAAAAACTTGCACAAATAACTTTTAAACTACAAGATAAGTTAAATAAGCATTAAACATCATAAACAAACATACATAAGCAGTTATAAGCAATAAATAAGCACAGTAAGCAATTGAATAGTAAATAAGCTAAAAATGAAAAAATGAAGACTTACAAAGCCTTTGCTTAAAGCAAGGCTATTTAAGCTTTTGAAAGCTGATCTACAAGCTCTAGCTTGTCAAAGACAAGCTAGTAAAGTCCATAAGCCCATCCAAATTTGGCTTATCATCTAAAAATCAGCTGTGGTGTTTTGAGGGTGATATCTTTTTTGTGAAATTTTTCTTAAGTTTTTAATAGTTAAGTAAAAACAGGTTATATAACAGTTTAATAAAGAGCTTATGAGAGCTTTTGAAAGGATTTTAACAAAGGAAGAACAAGAATTCAAGCTTTAACTTCAAATCTTCAAACTTTCATTAAAACTAAAATAAGGTTACAAGACTTGGAAAAGTAAAAGTGCATTAAGATAAATATAAGCTATAAAATTAACAAAGTTAAGACTAAAATAAAAGATGAGATATGATGCCCACATGGCTTACAATGGGGGTCTTATTTATTTAAAAACGACATAGGACTTGGTCTTTGTCTTCTTCCCATTTGTGTGAGTGAATTCCCAAAGTCAATCTAAGCCATTGATCATCTTTTGTGCTTCTTTAAGTTCACGGTAGCCATTGGACCCCTTGAAATGTGTAGGATTTCCAACATGGCAATGCATCATGTGACAAGGGTTATAGTGGGTTGAGGGTGAAGGTTTAATCCCTTGTGTAATGGTGTGTTGCAGGGAAAAATTATGGGAAAGACAAACAGTGTTTTGGGCAAGAAAAATTGGTATAAAAACGTGTAGGGGAAAGGTTTGGAGAGAGGGTAAAAATAGCCCCCCAACTTGTATATATATATATATATTGCATGATTCGTCCCTTGGTGGTGTGAAGTTTATGGGGTTGGCAGAAATGCCCCCTGAAAGTGTATTGATGTATTGCAAACTTCGTCCTTGTGGATAGAAGTTTGTGGGGTTGGCAATTTCAGCCCCCATGGTTATTTATAATGGGTTTTGGTCTTCAATAAAACCCTTAATGGGCTGCCCGACCCATTAGATAGGTAAGGGTCGCCCATTAAGAATTTCTTCGGATTTGGCTTCGGGTTTGACCCTTGACTTCTCGGGGTTGACTTTTTGTTGACTTTTTGACTCATGCTCTTCACATTCCCGTGCTTGGTTTTGTTGATTTGGCTTCATTTTTTTTCTTTTCTTGAATATCCGTTCCCTGCATAATACAAATACAATGTATTTTTTGTACGTTTTTGGTCATTTTAGCTCGATTTTAAAGGTCAAAGGTACGTGTAATTAAGCACATACCAGCTGTCATTGCCATTCATGCTTCTGTCAGCATCACGTGCTACTAATGCGGCAGCAACGCCTTGGTCGATCAATGTCTTAAGCTGGGCATTGGTGACAGATGTGGTGGTGGTTGTTTTCGTGGCTGGTGTTGATCTTGTGGTTCTTTTTGGTGCCATTTTCCTTAAATCACTAGAAAATATAATACCCGTTAGATTTCATGAAATCATAACCATGACATGACATATACATAATAAATAAAGTGAGATCACATCACATAGTGAAATACACAACTGAATTGAAATTAACAATGGTGTAGCTAAATCGACATTTGTTCATAATAAATTCGATTACAGACATGACATAATACATCCCTTCCATATATAATCTAGAAACATACATGACCGATTCAGATAAAAAATGATCACTACGATTAGGTTACAAGATGAAAATAAACAACCTAAAGCCTTACTAGCCGGGAGTTACCCGTAATACTTAGTAGGCTGTATAAAAAATAGCTAAACACATGGTACAAACTAAGAAGAACTACCAGCCTCCTCTGGTATCTCGGGCTGTACTGGACCTCTAGCGGGTCCCTGTTGTCTCTGGAGTGCAGTTACCTGTGTCTGCAGTGAACTCACCAGTCTTAGTGTCTCCATAAGCTGAGCTTGTTGCGTGCGTTCAGCTGTCCGCAAAGCCACAATCTCTACCTGCTGAGCTAACACTGTAGTACGCAATGCCATAACCTCAGAACGTGCAATGTCACTAGCATCCATAGACCATCTCCAGGCCTTACGAGAAAGTCTGGCCTCTCTCTTCATAAGTAAAGCAGTGTGGGCATGGGTGCGTCTATCTCTACGTAGTATGTTGAGCTGAGCGCTCATCAATGATCTATCATCTTGTGCCCCATTCAGTCTCCTATAAATCTCATCAGTGTCCTGTCTGACAGTAGTGATAAACTCGGTCATCCTTCGACCTAACTTTGTCTCATCAGTCGCTGGTGCCCCTGGCATGCTCTCAATCATCTCATCTCAAGTGTCTGTAATTCCATAACCAATCCCTCTCTCTGGATCACGCCTAATCTCCCTATCTAAAGTGGCAATAAAATTGCAGTCTGCCCTAAAACCTCCAGGCGGTCTAGTAGCAGAAGCATATGAGCTCTCTCCGACCTCGTACCTAGGACCAAGGGTAATACATAACCTCTTTCGAGGTGGTAAACAAACCTTGGGTCTGTCCACTCTATGGTCAGTAGAGGGTAGCAACAAAGGTGGTAATGATGTAGGTGATGGTATAGGTAGGAGTGGTGGTATCCCTGATGGATGTGGTGGTAATGAATGAGAAGTGGTTGGTGTCTTGGCTCTTAGCCGGATCATAGCAGCTCTATATCCTAGAGGATAAGTAGGGCTAGCAAATAGTGGTGGAGGTGATACAGGTAATGGTGGTGATAGTATCTGAGGTAGTGGTGATAGTATCGAGGGTAGTGGTGATGACAATGGAGAGAGTGGTGATGGTAGTGGAGTAGGTATAGCAAGAAGTCTGGCAACCTCTGTATCTGAAGGAAGTGATATGGGTGTCTGAGCTCGGACAGACATCTTAGCCGTAACACAGCGTACAGGTGGTGGGACAAAGTCGGCCGGAGCTGGGTGCTCCTCCTCCTCCTCATCCTCGTCCTCCTTAACATCATCATCATCCTCGTCATCATCGGATGACTCATCATCATCATCGTCATCGTCTCCTCCGTCGTCAGGATAATCAGTAGGGTCCTCCTCAGGATCAGAGTCTGCAATGTATCTTGGTGAGTCAGCAGTAGGTGAGACAACTGCATGCAGGGGCTGCTCCCTAACTAGTAACATCTCATCCTCTGGTGGCATAAACTCTGGGTATACAGGCTCCGGTACATAGACAGGTGAAGGTGCTTGCTCTGGCTCCTCAGGGCCAGGCGCGTAATCTGGTGAGGGTGAGGCCTGAAGAGTGGCCTCCACATATAGGTCCTCCAGCATCATGGGCAGCCCATTGTATCCATATACGATGACTCCCGGTGATCCAATGTCTGACAAATCCTCAAATAGACTTGATACCTCCGTGTATGTGACTGTGGAATCCTCTGAATCCGACATGACAGTATTTGAAAATCAAAAGTAGCTTATATAAGTATATTAATATAAGACTTTTATCGTAATATACATAATATATATTATAAACACGTATATCAATCATGAATGCATCTAGTCTAACCAACTAATGCAACAAATGTATGTATGTCCCGTGAAAATCCCTTTGTATGAATGCAATGTTTGAAAATGGTTATAGTCCAGCAAAAACATTTGACCTGGTTCTCTATAACCTTGGCTCTTGATACCAATCTGCAACACCCCCAAATTGGGTCGCAGTGAAATATGGGTCTGAGGGTGGTACATCATAGATCAATAGCACAAGATATATATAAGAACGACCATTAAAAGTTGTTTAAAACTGATACATTGGATAAAGCAAATTGTTTGTTACAAAGGCTTGAAGCTTCACTTGTTTACTTGTTCAAAATACAAAGATTTTAGCCCATGACAAATATACAAAAGTAATGCGACCAAATCTTTAATGCATGACATCCAAAACATAATCACCAATGCATCCCCTTGCACCTCGTGCCTTATTGACCTCCTAACAAACATTGCTTTAAAACGTCAACAATAATGTTGGTGAATTCATAGGTTTGTTAAATGTATAATGTAGAACCGCAAGATTTCCCCCATGATAATGCAACAGATGCAAACATCATGTTAAAATGTACACTTGCATCCAATTTATAGAACATGCATATGTTTCTCACCCCAAAAATTGTAAATCATTGTAAATGTAAAACGTGGGGCTATGAACTCACTTTGAGTTAATGATTATCACAGAATAACAGAAAATGCGTCACGGTAATGACTGAATGCAACATAATTAAATATAGGTCGTATGAGTACTAAGTACTTTGAATAACTAATACCAAATATAATTATATATAGCTACATCACCATCTAATTGTATATGTGAATTCATATTTATAAAGTAAAAACGTTTATAAATATATCAACGGCGTAACTTTCCCGTTTTAAGTCTGTTTCTTACGTTTTTTATGTCCACGCTTTCGAATTAAGACGAGGTATCAAAATATTACATTTTCAAATTTTCAAGATATTGGTGAACAATACTTTTTACTGTTTATGGACTTTTATAAAATTAGTTATCGTAAACTCGTAAACGTCGTATTTTATTCGTTTTAACTCCGTTTTTAGTGATTCTTTCGAGCACGTCTTTGAAATTAAATGTTCTATAAAAGTATAATATTTTTCAAAAATATATATCTGAGATGAATAGTGATTTTTACTGTTCATAGTTTATAAAATTGTTTTTATAAACTTTAATTTTTGTAAACTTGCGAAATTCATAACTCCTTTATTATTGATCCAAAAATTATGATTCTTAATGTTTTGGAATCCTAAAAATATGTAATATCTGGGAAAAATAACCAACATTTTATATCAGAAGTGGTTTGCAAATTGTTTTTATAAAATTTCTTTTATAAACTCGTTTATTATCGTATAACTTGTAAATTACGTATCTCCTTCGTTATAAATCGGTTTTTCAAGTTTGTTACCTTTTTGGAATCCTCATGAGATGTAGTATTTTATAAAAATATAAAATAAATACTTTTATTTTTGAATTAAAACAGAAATTTTTGAAGTTTTCATTAAAATGTGTTTAAAATTAGTTTTTATAACTTTTTAGTTTAACCACTTTGTTACAAGTCTATTACAACGAATTATATCACATGCCTTACATCCTTAGGGTCCCTAGTCCATGATTTGACCAAATATTGTCCAAGGATCACAAGATCCATATGGCTACATACCTATTTGTTTATAAACTATGATATGTACTTTTATACCATTAGTTTACATATACTTTATATAAATAAATCAATACTTGAAATATGTATATACTAGCTTTATGACATGATAATAACATCAATAATTCTCATGTGAAAGTATTTTAAACAATGAACAAGAGGTAAAACCATTTTACATCTTATTATGAAACCTAGATGGTGATTTACTATATAGAAGTTATAAACACATAAAATCATGGAAGTAAAAGATGTAGGGTTTCTAGATAACCTTGATATGGAGTAAGATGATGAACAACAAATCTAAACCCTTGTTTAGCAAGAAAACCCTAACTTTCAACACCTTGAAAACCTTAAATTTCAATGATAACCCTAACTCATTTCCTTTGTATAAAACCCTTTTTATAAACCAACTAAGCTTCCAATACCCCTTAGAATGCCTTAGATAAGTACTTAGATCACTTGAATACTTGATAAAATAAATTGTATGATTTGTTTGTGTTTTTTTGGCTTGAGTCGTGGGTAAGAGAGACCAAAGAGAGGGATTTGTGTAGTTTTCACCTTAAGAGTTGTGTGTGTATTCTCATCTAGTGGATGCCTTATATATCAATAAGACTAGTCAAAAGTGTCCTCAGAAAGTCTTAGACAAGAAGAGGATTTCTAGGAAGTCTTATGGTCAAAACAACTAGTGAAAGACATAAGGTTTAATGAGGTTATGTTGTACAAAGGTCAAGTGGTAGAATGTGTGCTATATGTCCCCTTGGGACTCATTTTTCAGCCGAACAGGGGGGGGGGAGAGAGTACAATATTGATTTTGATATCTTGCAAAATATCTTGATATATTTGAAGTTTAAAGGTATAAGAATTTAGTGTAGATGAAATACTTGAAAGGTGTAGTGTCTAGTTGATTTATTTTATGTACAACTTGACCAATAATGTTAACATAGGTGAATTTTTATAAAACTTTGGGTATTGGGTATAAAAATGGGTATGCCTAAACGTATTTTATCGCGAAACGTAAACACTTTACGTAACCAATACAAATAAAATGTGCAAAGATAATAATTATACTCCAAATAATTATTTAACACTTGCTTGACGTAAACATTTAATTGTTTGATGCCCGTTTACGTTGAATGATCATTTTTAGTTTACGCGATTTAACTTAACACTTAACATTAAAAGAAAACGCGTACAACACTAAAAATAAATATCGAATTAAATAACATCGTATAATGACCTAAAACACGGGGTGTTATACCTTGAGTCAAGAATTTGTCGAGTTGGAACATCCAATCCATTATAGAACAAGACTACCTCCTGCATCTCCGTTAAATAGCGTTGAGGACACTTCATCAATAGCTCTTTAAATCGTTCCCAGGCTTGATAGAGGTTTTTGTCAGGATCTTGTTGAAAGTTGTTGATTTCCTCTATCTTCTTTGCAGTTCAAGCAGGTGGGCAATATTTGTTCAGAAATTTTGTTTTAAGACCTTCCCAAGTTGTGATCGAACCAGTTGGTTCGTTTCTTAGCCAATGGCTTGCGGCTCTAGTTAAGGACATAGGGAATGCTCTAAGCATCACTAGGTCTATATTAATATTTAGAATGTGGAATAGATCGACTATCTCAAGAACTTTCTCAATGTGTTCGTTCGTATCTTCATGATCTGAACCGCTGAAGGTGTTAGTACGTAGTTCCTTGAGAAATTGGCCCTTTAGTTCAAAGTTATCTTTGTCTACAATTTTGGGCCTAGAAACTCCCGATCCATAGTCAGCTCGGGTTTTGCTCATGTACTGCTCCATAGTTTCCGCCATTGTTTCCGCAACTTCTTCCTCCGAGTATTCTTGGTCAGAAAGTAAATTGAAATCAGGCGATCTCAATTCGTCAAGACTTAGTGTCTTGGAGTGTCTCCTAGATGATCAAAATTCTTGTTCAGGTTCTTTGTAAGGTGTGAATAGTTCGTTATCTGAACTCCTTGTCATGCACTACCTGAAATAAGGGATAAACAATCAGTAAAATGGGCTCTTTTAGGATAGAAAATTTTTTGCACGAAAATCAAATACGAAAACTTAGGATTCTGATTCTGTTACAGATGATTGATACGCCGTATCCAATAGACATGGATACGCCGTATTAATCAGTTTGAATGAATACGTTGTATTAGACAGAAGGTTGGATACGCCGTATCCAATGAAAGTGGATACGCCGTATCGAGTTATCGACCAGAACAATGTATTGAGAAAAATAATTAAATATTCACAAACAACTAATTTAACAAATATACAAGCGATAATACACAAATATACAGATTATACAAGAATATACACTAATCCAATTAACACTACTCCTAAGGGTTAGATCTAATCTAATGCTAAAAACCAAAAATATAAAATAAAAACCAAGATTAATTTTCCCTCCCCGGCAACGGTGCCAAAAACTTGATGTGTCGTTGTGTGGTGTTTATTTTTAAGATTCAAGTTTTAAATTTATATTTTTCTGACTTAACCAAAAATAACACTTTAACAGGCAGTGTACCCGGTCAGTGATAATTTCATAGTAAGTAGGGTGTTAAACACATGAAGCGAGGTTAAATCTCTCAATTTATTTATCTAATCTAAGTTAGTTCTATTCTAAGTCAAACCTATGCTAATCCTATGTTAGTTCTAATCCTAATTCTAACAGGTAAAAGGGGGTTTCAGCCTGAGAGACTGGCACGGGTTTGGTTGGTGACTACAATCAATTCAAGACACTTTAACCCACGCAAGCTAATTAACAGAAGATCAAAGAGCGGCCGAGTTTTATATAAGAAAACTGTATTAACCATTATTAATCCGATTAGAACGTTGGTTTGTTTATTAAGTGCAATGATTTCTTCTCTTGAGATGGCATATCATTTCTAAGACTTAGGCGGGACTTCTTCCTAAGACCTAGACACATTAATTCTGTCACAATTAAAGTATCCGCATAAAGCATCCTTATTACTTGATTATAATCTATCTTAGGGATTAAAGCAATGGTGATCTTGTTAAACCTTAGCTCATAGAGACTTTACCCACTTATCGCTTAATGGCAATTTATACTCTAGTAGTCCACTTGTCCAACTATCCAATGGAATCAGTACATTATTTGTTAAATTATCTAGATTCACCTACTAGTCAACACGTTCAATAAACCAAAGGCAATATCTAATTAACTAGTTAAGCCCGAAGCGTATCCTAGACACAGATTTAAAAGGAGAGTATTTATGATCCTATGATTCTAGATGTATAAATTACTACATGGAGAGCTATCCCGGACTCTAGATTTACTTGGTCCGAATTACTAGATCCAGTTGAATGATAGGTCGCATACAAAAGCATGTAAACAAGTATAAATTGATAAACATAAACAAGCATTCAACGATAAATCAAGAAATCGAGATAAACAATACCAAACATTCAATTTTTCATAATAATGGCTAATACCCAAAGGTATTAGCCTTCAAACGTCATAATAAATACAAGAGCAATTTTAGCCAAGGTAAACTAATCGAGTTAACGAATGATACCAAAAACTGAACGATTACTAAAGTATATGGAATTACACTATGTCATCATTATCTATGAATTGATAAGCTTTTCCGACCTCTTCTGCTCTGTTTTTCTCTTACTGAAAATCGACTTTTATGTTTAAAAAAGGTATTTTTTTTTAAATCGAGAATATGATTTAGCACACTTAAAACTCGTTTTTGAGTTTTGTATTTATAGGGTCTGGAAGTCGGTTTGATACGGCGTATCCAAGGATTGGATACGGCGTATTAGGGATTTCTTGGAGTAGGGACCACACTTGATATCTTCCAGAATATTATATTCATTCCATATTTCTAATACGGCGTATTGGTCTTCTCTGGATACAGCGTATTGAGCTTTATTCCGTTGTGATCTTTGGTGAATGTAGGCACGGATACGCCGTATCTTCCTTAATGGATATGGCGTATTGGTTGTCAGAATCATTAATCTTCAAAATATCTTCGTTTAAGCTCCAGAATGTGCGCCTTTTGCTAGTATTCACCAAATACTCCATAATTACTGCAATTCTCAAATATAAATGATTAAGTAACAATTCTTTGCAATAACTATACAAAATTGGTTAATAACATGGGATAAATGATGCTATAAAATAGACGTTATTTGATGTCATCAATGATTAATATAACTAGTTTATAATTAATCATGTGTTAACCTAAATCATTTGATTAGAAAAGGTTTATGCCATTGATAATATTTTTCTTTTATCATTAACTATGTTTAATAATGCCATATTCATACCTTAAGTGATTTGTCGTCGTTAAGTAAACTTTCAACTAAATAACTTGTTTACGTAAACTTTTACGTAGTATGACATTATAATTGTTATTATCAAAACATGAAGATCATTAAATATAAATATCGTTTTTGCGTGAATATTTGTATTAACATAAACGATTGTTATTTTCTTTTGAATGAATTAATATACGTGGTATCTTGTTTTTATTTTCATAATAATTGTGTCATATATTTGCATGTTTATATCCATGAATGACTTGTTGAATTCTAAAGTTATGTCCATTACCAGTTAATGATGTGGCAATATTGTTAAGACAAGGTAAATGTGAGTGTCTGGTTGTATTCTGGAGAATACGTAAAGATGATCCTGCCAGCTTCGCATGTTATTCAATGAGGTTGAATATTGGATACCCTACATGTGTTAATCACTTTATGGATCGGCGTCATTAGGTGCATTACACACATGGTGAAAGTTATGTTTATCCTTAGACTTGAGATGCAAGCGGGTTTTGCATGTATGATAGCATTTCTTGATAATAAGCCTACCACTCCTCTGTCAAAAGGTAGTTATAAGGGTTATTTTCAGAAGTATTTTGAAGTGCATGACAGAACACTTGTAGTCATAAAGAATTTGTTCCTCCACATGTTTGAGAGTAAGATACTTGCTGGCCCCTCATTGGATTGATCAAATATTTGCATGGCTGTGCCCAATATGTAGTTAAGATGATTCTTTTTACATTTGATGATCTGAATCATTACATATGCGAGAAACAAAATCGTTAAATTATGGAATGACTATTGGTCCATATTCATATTTAACATTGTATCTAAAACAAAGGGATAGGACTAACTGAATCCATAGAAGGCTGAGTTGTTTTCCAAAACTGCAAACTCAGGTATTTCTGGGAGCATTGATGATGTTGCTAGACTATTTGTCAATGTTAGTATGTTATATAATATGAATGAGACATTCGCAAGTGGGAGCTGTTGGGTTTGTGCTCATGTCATACAAATAGTTATACGGCTAAAAATACGTGAGCCTACGGGGTCACACACGTTATACATTTAGGTATCATTCTATTAATGTTAAAAATATTATAATTGTATATTTATTATTTATATTAATATATGATTTGACAAAAGAACACTAACGGTTGTTAATTAGTTCGTTCGAGATAACTAACTAATAAGGTTTTTTAATTAATAGGTAATTAAATGTAATTAACATAAATAATTAGAAAAGTCAAAAAGTCAACCCCAAGGGGTGTGGACTTGGTTCGACCGGCCTGAGGTACCCAAGGGGTATTGGGTTGGGTTTTGAGCTATCTTTTCCTACAAGGTATGTATTTTAGGTAAACCTTAAATTCATCCCTATATAAGGAGAATCCTAGAGCTCATAATTCTCATCCCTCTCTTCTCCTCTTCCTTGGTTCGAACGAAGCAAACAAACCCATAGGGTTTTCTGTTTTGATTTTCTTGGTGTTCACTTGTTCATTGGTCAAGAACTAGCATTCGGGTGATACTGCTAGACGTTTAGTGTGGATACGCGTAGAGGTTACTTACCTTAGTAACTTTGAGTAGTTTTCGGTTAGCACGTTTATTACACACGTGCGTGTACTCGAAGAAGCTTGTGGTTTTGACACTAGCTTAATTGCTAACGATACGTTTTCTTATTTATGTTTTTATGTGTTAATTATTTATGCTATATGATTTACATCCGCTGCGTAGCTCGTTTAATATTCACGTAATATTAGGTTATTTAGATAACGATTTCCAACAATAAAGTGATGTTAGAAGAGCCAAGCTTGATACCTCGAACGAGACCAGAATTAACCTCGTTAGACATAGCACTATGAAGACCTTCCATAACAACAATATAGGGAATTCTAGATTTCGGAAAGGTGGTGGAAATATTATTGATATTCCAAATGGTTTACTTTTTGGAATCCTTGAATATAATGGCCACTTTCACCGATATAATGAAGGGTTGTTTTGATGCGGTTATAAATACAATTCCACGTGGATCATTCATTGCTATGGGAATAGTTTATGCTTCGATCTTCAACCCCTAAGAAAGCACACGCCACTAAAAGAAATCAAAACAAAATCTATTTTTGGATCACTAGATCAGTAATATGGCATTGTAACTTCTTTAACAACTTGGTAACTGTTGTATATATTAGGTGTATTGATATTAGAGACAAACGAACAATATGTTGATAATAACAAGAAACAATAAAGTGTAGAAAATAGTCCCGTAAACCGTTTGATTGTTGAGACTCAAAGACACAAACAAGGAAAATGTTGAGGCCTATGATGCTTACAGTTTCCTTAAGTCAGATTCGTCCTCTCCATGGTGCTTGAGAATCGTGAACGTCTATCTCCTAGGATACAACAACAACGGATAACCCCGTTAGCACAAACGAGTTATCAAGGCGAACTAATACGTGCCTTCCCTCTATTACGAACCGGATACACACAATGCCAAAATGAACGGGTAAACAAAAGGAGAGGAGTGAGTGTATTTCTTGGTGTGTTTAGACATATGAGAAAAGCAATCAATTTATAGGGAAATATATCAAGAAAAAATGGTTAAATTATTAATCATGCTAATGGCTCATGAACACAAAATTAATTCAGCCATTACATTTGACCATACATTAATTTTTCCTGTTAATGCCCATTAGTGTATTTGATGACCATCAATTGTCATTCAAACCACCATTTGACACATTTTTTCAACAATCCCCCACATGAATGAAACTGATAAAGGGAAACAAATTTCAACGACTCGATGATGTAATAGAGTTTTGCACTTGATAGTTGCATACCCTTTAAACCTTCCTTCGTGAAATATACTTAGCCTCCTAGCAGCCAGTAGAACTTGATGTCTTTGAATTATCCGCTGTTTATGTAGACGACAATATATATTCACACAAATATCTCCTTGACACATATTGGTTCTCATAATTATGTTCGTTTTGGTCATGAACATTAGCCTGGTTCTGTGAGAGCTTTTAGGAATTGCACCCCCCCATAATTCCCTTCAAAGCGACTCCACTTCTCTTGCACATAGGTGATTCTTCATAATCATTAAAAGCCATATGCTTAACCTCATATTGTTACTTTTATAGGAATGGACTAGGAAGTTTACTAACTCCCTTAAGTTAATATGAAGTTTATTACTCCCCCATAGTGACCTCGGTTTATACAAGTAGGTTGTCCTATTGAACCCAGATCTTGGGATCTACAGTCAGTTGGGTTAGGTTTTCCTTCATATAAACTTTTCTAGGGCTTTAGTCCCATTCCTCTATATGACTTATTAACTTACTCTCTTCTTAATCTTTATGTAAGCTTATCCACAATATGACTTCACATTGTCAACATTGATAACTTATGTTGAGAGTAGTTGTCGTATCGATTTAATATGTCTTGACACACCATTAACTTAACATTATGATATTAGTTCTGCTAATTCTTTAATAGCTATCACAATGTATAAACAGCCATTCTAGGCCACGTTTGTGTGTCATCGTCTAATTAGACATTTTATATCATGTATGAACATATCTATAGAGATACATACGATCACATTCCAAACCACACTATCTTATATGTATATAAGATATAACTGAAATATAGTGGTAATTTAAGTGTATACACAGCCACTCCCTGGTTTGGTATCAAACGGTCATTAACACCATTAAGTAAAATATTTGGTTACGTTTGATTTAGACAAAACTGTAACGGTTGTACTTCCGGTGATCTATGAGTATTCCAAATGGGCAACGCCTACAAATCTAGTTTGCTAGATTTTGATTGGTGTCTTGAATTCTAGCTGGGCCGGAATCCCACACATTAAAACTAACTCAAGAATCCTGTAGAAAGAATTCTTCGTTCCACCATCAATCTCGAGCAAATTTCTCTACAAATGTCTTTGCTTCAAGCACATATAGCATGTTTTCTTGCTATCATCTCCAAAATAATAGAGTATATACGCATGTATATATTCCCTCTTATTATTTGTTGATACTCAATATCACATTACAATGTATCAAATTTAATAGGATCTTATTCCTTCAAATTAAGAGAATAAGATACTTAATCAATTTTGTCATTACATAAGTTTCACACTTGTGTTTATAACCACATAGGAAATTAAGATATGTTTTACATATGTTAATTACAATGTGCATTTATAATTAACAAATCAAAGTCTAGCATGCTATAGACTAAGAAACACATAGTTTCATTTTGATTTCTCATAAGAGATCTCCTATCTCTTTCCCAAAACATGTCCCCTTTTTGACAAAATCAATTTATACGACTCAAACATCGTCTTAAGACAATAAAAAGAGTCTCATAATCAAAGTTCTTTATGTGTGTCACTGTGAGTCCCAAACTGAACAGATCTTTACAGCCTGCTAAGGGTGATAGCCAACTTGTATAAATACAGATTGACTATAGAGAAACACTGACTATGAATACTTATTGTATATGCGGAATCTACACAATAGTATTAAGAAGAATAATGAATACTAAACTTTGATTTCTATTAATCTGCTAATATGATTACAGATTACTAACTATGAGATATGATTGTATGAGATGAGATATGTGTGTTATCAATGTCATCTCTCTAATGCCGTAGGGTTCCTTTTATAAACCAAGGATAAACCCTAATAGGCTTACAAAACGTGTAAAAGATAATACATATCTTTTCCTACAATATCTCATACATATCTCTTAAACGGTACTAACTATCTGAACAGTACTTAACATTTTGTACTTTCAGTACTAACTATAACTAGCGGTACTAAGTATAGAACTAACGGTACTAAGTTAGGAATACACAATTCCCAACAAACCCTATTGGCATGAACAAGTTACACTTCACGCAAGATGGACCAAAATTCTATGCAAAAACAGTGTGTGCAGAATTTTGCCGCTTTAGTTTTCAAACTTCAAAATGCCATATCTTTTTCGTTTTTAAGAGTTAGACGCTCTACCTTATATCAAAACGATCCTTAGGGCGAACACTATCATTCTAAGAATTAAAATCTCAGTTTACACAACACTCATCCCGTCAATTCAAGCCTAAAATTTCTGGTCTAATTGAGGGTTATAAAACCCTATCAAATCTCCAAATTTTCGCATCAAATACGCTTCCAATAATTTCAAACTAACCTAATACATCTATTAACTCACTAATCTCGCAAAACTAGAATCATAAATTCTTAATTTATTCTTCCATGGATTCTCAAACATAATCAATGTACATGCAAGTATATATAAAATTAAATCAACATAAAAATTAAATAGAAAACTCACAAAGTGCAATGCAATTGCAAGATGATCAAAACAAACTACCTTGTGATTCTTGGTGTTTGGCCGCACCCCATAAAACCCCAAAACAAAGACCGAAACTTGTTTTCACTTTACCAAATCTTGTACACACACTAGTTATTTAACCCTTGATGCTTCAATTGAACCAAAACTCAATAAAATCTTGAAAATCAAAATCTTGAAAAATCAAGAACTTGAGAGAAAACCTTGGATGGTTGATTTCAATTAGTAAGGAATGTTAAGTATTAGTTTATATGTGTTTTGGGGTAATAAAAGAGGGATTTGGTGAAGATTTGAGGATGATGTTGGTGGGTTTTTCTGCTTGGTCATCGAACAGGAAGAAGGAGAGAAGAACTAGGCGTGTTCTTGGTTATTTGGGGAGTATAGCATGCTGGTTATGGGAAATATCTAATATATATAGAATGTAATTATCCTAACATAGTATGTATTGCCTATTATCTAAAAAAAGAGTCATTGTGTATATTGGGTTTATGTTTCGGTTTATATAAAAGAAATAGGGGAGTAGGCTTTTATAAGAAGTTTTATAAAAAGGGGAGATTTGGGCTTGGGTTATATATAGAAAAATATTAAGGAGTGTTTGGTTTTTGGTTTTGTTGGAGGAAATACAAATATAAAGGTGTGTTTGGTTTAGGATTTAGTAGGAGTAAAATATAATAAGGGGGTGTTTGGTTTCTAGTTTTGATAGAGCCTAAAACAATTAAACAGTGTGTTTCGTTTATATGTTATGTTTATAAATTATATTTTTATTTTTTATTTTTCTAAAACATTTATTCCACAATATTTGTTTTTAAAACACGTAGTTAAAATATTAAAAATTGTAAAAACACTATTTTGATGCGGTTTCGGCCAAACATGAATAAAAGATGAAAAATAATAAAAATAAAATAAAATAAGCTCTAATGGCTAAATATGACTTTTGTTGATTTCTCGATCGATAATACGGTTGACTTATACTATAGGATTCGCGAGAGTTTTTTAATTGACGATTTTAATAAAATCGACTGAAATAATAAAAATGAATTCTTCAAAATTTAGAGAAATATTATATGTTCGGAATAAGTAGTGACCTTAAATACAGGGTTTTACAGCTAATTGGATGTGGAAGTTTCTTCTACATATATTTGTTGAGTGTTTGCAGATTCTAAAGATTAGCTTGTGGATGACGTATTGGAGCAAACTAGAAGATCCAGCCATGATTATAAGGTGCACCCGATTCCATTGTATAATTTGGTTATAAAATTGATTTGATTGTTTGCATGTAGTTAGGCGTATATATAATTAGTAGATGATCAAACCATACCCGATTGAATTTCCCTACTTACTTTTGCTTAGAAAGAGAAGAAGTTAAAATAATATAATTTGAAATATAATAATGTAATAATTGGGTTAGGATACTTACATTGATCTTATCTGGCTCATCACCCGCGCACGGTGGCCATAGAAAAGAGTTGAAGAACTGTCATAATTATTGGTGGTAGTCATATACTGGGCTTGCCTATCTGATTCGTCACCTGCGCAAGGTGATATTTTAGTTGTTAGCATGGGTCAGACACCAATTCTTATGATGGATAGAATTGCATTTAGCTGAGATAATTTTATGTGAAATAACCCAATCCTTGTATTGTTGTTAATGAAATTAGGAAGATTGGTTTAAGTTAGTGCATTGATTAATTAGACTATGTGGTAGATAACTCCATCATATGATATACCAGTAGGCACGAAGCATAGTTGTTCCTATTTAATTAAAACGGATTAAATTAACAGGTTTCGTGTGCCGATGTGTCTTAGTATGCACCTATAGGATAGATATTCATTCATCTAAATGATTGGTCTTTATATCAACCTTAAAAGGAGTGTATAAAGCATTCAGGATGACTTGTTTAAGAAACGGTCCCGGATGGCTAAAAAGGAGCTTATGTATGTTTTGAGCAAAAATGCTTGAAATGTGAAGTAAAATTCATGTGCTAAAATGAGCAAATAGTGAAAGTATGTAAACTAAAGTATGATGGCTTATGTGCTTTCGAAAAATTATACTCCTATGGTATAAAAACTCCGGTATTATAAAAGGTGTAAGGTATTCTCACCTCTTGTTTTAGATTGATGGTTAGATTTA
>BQNB010052325.1:0-40550 GCA_026074375.1 Tanacetum coccineum
TGCCTTGATGTTGACAAGCGTCACATCGTGTGACCAAGTCATGGGCATCTCGGTAAATAGTAGGCCAATAGAAACCAGAATTAAAGACTTTTTTAGCGGTGTAGTTGGCACCATGATGTCCCCTAGTGGGTCCATTATGGCAAGTCGTGAGGATATCAATGGCTTTTTGGCCGTAAACACATCGCCTAATCATTTGATCTTCACAAATCTTAAACAAGTAAGGGCCATCCCATAAATAATGCTTAACATCCTTAAAGAATTTTTTCTTTTGTTGGGACGACATCCCTTTAACAATAAAATTCCCCGCATGGTAATTTGCAATGTCGGCAAACCATGAGGTACTAGAATCACCACGAAAAGATATCATTCCAAGGGTTTCGAGAGGAAATGTTTCATTAATTTCCTTTTTCTCAAGATCACCTTGATGAGGGTTCTCTAATATAGACAAATGGTCGGCCGTGAGATTCTCTGCTCCTTTTTTATCACGAATAATGACATTGAATTCTTGGAGTAGGAGAATCCACCGGAGTAATCTTGGCTTAGCATCTTGCTTAGCAAGAAGATACTTAAGAGCCGAGTGGTCTGTATACACTATGGTCTTTGATAAGACTAAGTAAGGTCGGAATTTCTCAAAAGCATATACTACGGCTAATAATTCTTTCTCCGTCGTAGTGTAATGTGCTTGAGCATCCGTCATGGTCTTACTAGCATAATGTATAGGCTGGAAATGTTTGGTCTTACGTTGCCCCAAGACTACACCTACCGCATAATCACTAGCGTCGCACATAATTTAAATGGTAGGTCCCAATCGAGGGCAACTAAAATCGGGGCTTCGGTTAACTTTTTCTTAAGTATATTAAACGCTTCAATACATTCTTTCGAGAAAACAAAAGGGGGTTTCTTTTTCAAGAAGATGAGTTATCGGCCGGGCGATTTTAGAAAAATCTTGAATAAATCGACGATAGAACCCGACATGAACTAAAAAACTTTGAACACCTTTGACGGAAGTCGAATGAGGGAGTTTAGCTATAACATCAACTTTAGCTTTGTCGACCTCAATCCCGGACTTTGAAATCTTATGGCCGAGGACAATGCCCTCTTTTACCATAAAATGGCATTTCTCCCAATTTAGAACTAAATTGGTGTCTTCGCACCGTTTAAGCATTTTGTCTAAATGGGAGAGGCATGACGAGAATGAATCCCTGAAGACCGAGAAATCGTCCATAAAGACCTCCATTGTTTTCTCGATCATGTCTTGGAAAATGGCCATCATGCACCTTTGGAACGTGCCCGGAGCATTACATAAACCAAAAGGCATACGTCGGTAGGAAAACGTCCCATAAGGGCAAGTGAAGGTGGTCTTCTCTTGGTCTTGCGGGTCAATTGGAATTTGAAAATATCTGGAAAATCCATCTAAAAAACAATAATATTCGTTCCATGCTAAACGTTCTAGCATTTGGTCTATAAAAGGCAACGGGAAATAGTCTTTACGAGTGGCATCATTAAGCTTTCGGTAATCAATACAAACACGCCATCCGATAACTAGTCTTGTAGGAATCAACTCATTATCTTCATTTTCAACTACGGTCATACCACCCTTCTTAGGCACACAATGAATGGGGCTCACCCACGGACTATCAGAGATAATGTAAATCAATCCGGCATCAAGGAGTTTGATAACTTCCTTTTTGATAACCTCATGAATTTTTCAGATTCACCCTTCTTTGATGTTGAATCGCCGGTTTAAAATCGTCTTCCATTAAGATCTTATGAGTACAAAAACTAGGGTCGATACCCTTAATGTCGAAAATTTTCCATGCGATGGCCTGTTTGTGTGACTTAAGAACTTTTAAAAGGGCGGCCTTTTCTTCATCTTTTAATTCCTTAGAAATTATGACGGGTAATTTATCGGTTCCTTCTAAAAACGAGTATTCAAGATGAGACGGTAAATCCTTGAGCTCAAGCTCTGGAGGATCATCAATAGAAGATTTTATCATTTTAATTTCCTCAAAATGAAGTTCCTTCGAAGGGAGAGGAGATGATGGATCATCATTTAATAACTTCTCGAGTAGAAGAATGTCTCCCTCCGGATCAAAGTTGGCATCATCAATTCCCGGTGGAATTGAATCATTTATAAGACAAGCTTCGATTTCTTCCAAAATGAAGTCACCTCCTTCAAAAAGAGTGAGAGAGGGGAAAGAAGTAGAAAGGATAAGATCTAAAGACGGAGTAGAATTGCCACTTTTAGAACTATCTGAAAAACCGAGCACTTTTTGAGCATACTCCTCACATGAAACGGTGATAACATCGATTCGATTAACCGATTTGGCATTATTGTAGGAGTATCTCGAAGTTTGGCCAACTTTAAAGGTTATGGCTTCATCATCAACTCGAAGAGTTAATTCTTCACCATAAACATCAATCAAAGCACGTGCCGTCCTCAAAAAAGGTCTCCCGAGAATTAAGGGAACCCGAGGATCAACAACATAATCAACGACTACGAAGTCGGCCAGAAAATGGAACTTTCCTACTTTAACAAAGACATCTTCGGCAATACCGGATGGACTAGTAGTCGATCGGTCTGCAAGTTCAAGAATCATTCGAGTAGGAGTAAGTTCGGGGAGTGAGAGATTCTTCCATATGGAAAGAGGCATCAAGTTGATGCTTGCACCAAGATCGGCCAAGGCTAAGCATTCAACTATCTCCGGAAAATCGCATGGAATAAGAAACTTGCCGGGGTCTCCAAGTTTTTCGGGCAACTTTTTTAGGATAACCGCCGAACAATTCTCATTCACCGGTGTTTTGGCTAAGTCAAACAATTTTTCTTTGTTATTAAGGAGACTTTTAAACATTGAAGCAAATTTCGGCATATGTAGAAGAGCATCCGCGAAACTGAGCTCGAAATGTAATTCCCTAAAGATTTCAACAAATTTTGAAGCTAGATTATCATCTTTTTCACGGAGCTTTTGCTTGTTAGCTCTTGAAGGATAAGGTATAAACGGTTTAGGCTTAGGAGCAACAACGGGCTCATCAATTTGAACTTGAGTTTGGACTACCCCGAGTTGGATGATTTTTTGGTACTCCGTTGCGACCGTATCCTTTGTCCACCTCGGGTTCCCGTTCCACCACCTTGGGAAGAGGAGAGAAAGGAGGTGGAATTGGGGGTCCATCATAAGAAATACCACTTCGGGTGGTGATTGCTTTCAAGTCACCTCTCGGGTTAGCAACGGTGTTGCTAGGAAGTGATCCCGAACCCGAAGAAGAAGCGGTGTTCATTTGAAAAAATTACTCATCATGTTCTTAATATCATTCGTTAACTTATTCTTGAACGCATTATTCTGCCTACTCAACGTAGTATCCATCTATTTCTTTAATTCCTTGAGGCGGAGCTTGATAATTCTGGTTACCTTGATTGAAATTATTTCCTCGGTTCTGATTGCAACCATGATTTTGGTTGAAACGGTTTTGATTATTTTGCACATTCGGTTGAGCAAAACCCGACGGTCGAATTTGGTTAGCTACACTTTGAGGATGGTATCCGGTATTTCCCTGATTATAGTTTACTGCGGCTGCTGAAACATATCCTTGAATATTATCTCGATATTTCAGAAAAACGTTGCTTCGGTGGCAAGACATTGGTGGTAAGGATGCGGTCCACCACAAGTAACACAAATTTCCTCAACTGCTTTCACGGAAGCTGGAGGAGAAGATTTCTGAAGAAGCATAGCCTTAACGGCGTCAGTAAGAGCGGCAATCTCCGATGGACATGCCGTGGTAGAAGAAGAAGTATTAGCACTCACTTTGGAAACAACTGGTTTGTTTCGTGAATTGCGAACTTTTGATTTGTTTTTATAATTGTCAAAGCATCTCGAGGAGTTTTAGTCAAAAGATTACCACCGGCAGCGGCATTCAAAGAATCTTGATCCGTTGGGTTTAAAGCATTGTAGAAAGTATCAAGTTGATGTAATTCCGTAAAACCGTGATGTGGGCATGCACGAAGAAGATCCTTAAAACGGTCCCATGCCTCACTAAACGTTTCCTCAAACTTTTGTTGAAAATTTGTGATTTCATTTCGGAGATTTGTAGTTTTGGAAGGAGGAAAGAATTGGTTAATAAACTTGGAAACAAGGTCTTTCCAAGTAAGAATAGAACGAGGGGGTTCTTTTTCGAGCCAAATTCGGGCTGCCCCTCGATGGAAAATGGAAAAAGCATAAGCTTAATCGACGAATTAGGCACATCTTTATACTTAATCATGGAAGTAATCTTGTTAAACCAACGAATGTGAGCATGAGGATCTTCTTTCTTAAATCCGTAAAATTGTTTTGAAGTTACAAGATTTAAAAGACCATGTTTAAGCTCAAAATTCTCCGCGAGAAAAGCGGGAATAACGATAGCATCTCCGTAACCCTCGGTGGGTGCTTGGAGTAATTCCGCCATAGTAAGTTGATCGGCCATCGTAACTACGGAAGTCTCTTCAAGAGAAAACGGTTCGACTCTTTGCTTGGAACGTCTTCGATTACGACGTTTTGGAGTCGTGGAAGATTCGTCAATTAAATTCGATGAAGAGCGGGTGCGCATGCACTAAAAATAAAATAAGAGAAAAAAGGAAAATATTTTTGTAACCGATAATCGAACAAGTGTACGGTAGCTCTCTAGAAAACGCACAAAGAAGCGGAGGAGCGGGTAAGTGCGAAGCGTTTTAAAAACCTTCTCCTTTCGGGTCGAAGATCGTAGGATCAACCCTCCTTATACCTCTCTTATAGTTTGTAATCTAAAGGTGAGCCGATTTCACAAGTGACACAACGGTTGCTTTTGTTGTTTTTTTAATTTTTTTGGTTTTTTAAATACTTTAGGAAAAGTATTTTTGGTTTTTCTAATAAATCTACGAAAATAAATCGAGAAAAATAAAATATTTTTGTATTTTTTTAGTTTTATAAAAGAAAATAACAAAACGATAACTTCACAAGGAAGAGTCTTCAAAACACTAATCTTCAAATTTCAACACGATATTCGATACACATCTCCCCGGCAGCGGCGCCAAAAACTTGATACGGGTTTAATAGTATATATAATATATAATATATATATATAACTAAAATACCAAATACCAAATAATAAGAGAAGTATTCCGTTAATAAATGAAAATCACTTTAGGAAAAGTGATGACCAAATCTTCCCGAGTCGTATCTCGGCGAAGCGTGAATTGAGAATCTCGTTAAGTTCGTGATCACGTGATTTGAATAGTTTAAGATTTTGATTTTAGATTCTATATCTACAAATGAATACGCAAAAAACAAGTAAAGACAAGTAAACAATTATAGAATTTAAGTTAAAGCATAAAAACGTTAACGGAAATTTAAACACGCGACAATTAAGCAAGTAAATCAAATTTTAACCCGAAAAATACAAATTTAATTTCTAAAAGTCCTAAATCATTAAAAATAATTTTAGAAAAAAAAGAATTATATTTTTTTGACTTTTATTTTATTTTTTATGAATTAAAAACAGATTTAATCAAAATAAAATATTAAAAATAGTAAACTAATTATTAAAATTCTAGAAAAATTATGAAAACTACTTTAACCTATTTAGAATCTATGAAAAATGAAAACTAGAAATTTGGCTTAAAGAATAAGTAGTTTTAAAGCAAATAAGCTCGGATAAGCAAAACTAGAAAAATGGTTAAGTAATAAATGAAATGAGACTCTAATGGAAAAGACCCAAGGGCGCAGTGGTAGTATGTGTGTGTTATGAGGGGGAGGTCACAGGTTCGAAACCTGTGACCTTTCTTTTTTAATAAACATTTTTTTTAATTTTCTTTTTGAAAAAGCTAAACTATAAGTAAAAATAAGCTACTTTAATATAACAACTTTTACTAAAACTTGAAAATAAGCTAGATTAAGCACAAACAAAGTGACAGTTTTGGCTCAATACTAAATGACATAAAAGCTTAACTGTTTGGATATCAAGGAATGAATAAGCTAAAAGAAAAGTAAATAAGCTGTAAACAGCTTATCCCTTAGACCTAATAAGCACAAGAGACCAGATTTAAGCAAACCAAATAAGCTGATAAGCACCTAAAAGACACTAAGACAGAGGACACTACAATACTTTTAAAAGTCTCTTACTAAAATTTAAGCTAAAAATTTGATCTAATAAGCACTTAACATAAGCTATAAACCTAAAACAGATTAAGACCTAAACTAGAAGAACACAAATAAGCTAATACTCTGGTGATTATGACTAAAAATAAGCTAGAAAAGAAGACTTAAAAGTGACAGACTTAAACTAATGTTTTTGGATTTTTGAGTTTTTTTTTACTACTTGCAGACTCAATTTTAAAATTCTCAAACACTTATGGCTAACTAAAAACTTAAAACAAATTAATTCTAGACTATAATATGCTATATTCAACAGAAATGAATCTAAGTTAAACTAGGAAATAAGCCTAAATCAATCTGCAAATTTAGACCTAAAATAACACTAATCCTAATGATGAAAACTTAATATCTAAGACAATATTAGCTAAACTAAGACATATAAGCACTGGTAAACAACAATAAGCAGAGATTAAGCAGATAAGTGGAAAAATAAGCTAAAACAGGAATTTAAGCTAAAAGAGTAAAGGATAGTGTACCTTGATCCCAGCTAAACAGGGATTTAAATTTGCTCTTTTAGAGCTTAGATCTACAATATAGCTTAAACATTAACCTCTGAATAAGCCCTATAAGACCTTCCCTTTCTGGCTTATCTTCCAAGTGACTTATTCAGTTGAATTGAGTGGATTTGAGTGAGTAACTTATTCAGCTAAGCCTTTAGAGAGCTTAACTGAATTATGACTGGCTTAAAAGACCTTGTTAGCTTATTAGGTAATATCACAAAACATTTTAAGCTAAAATTTGCATAATAGTAAAAAAGAAATTTAACACAATTTTAAAGCAAACTGAATTTTATTAATTATAAACTGAATTACAAAGCTTTAAAAGGAAAATAAAGTAATTTAAAAGACAATAAGCTAAAAATTACAATAAGTTACTATAAGCTACTTAACTACTAAAAAGCTAGATGTCCCTAAACTATGTGAAGGAGAGCTCTATTTATAGCCATGAGCAGAAGGATCTAGAGCCTGAGGAGCGTGTCTAAGCCTTCAATCTTGTCCCTTCAATCTAAACCGCCTCTTATCCGTTCAT
The DNA here is from genome assembly GCA_026074375.1 of Tanacetum coccineum. Classification (NCBI taxonomy): domain Eukaryota; kingdom Viridiplantae; phylum Streptophyta; class Magnoliopsida; order Asterales; family Asteraceae; genus Tanacetum; species Tanacetum coccineum. The sequence continues at coordinate 7,191 of BQNB010052325.1, forward strand.
CCTTAGCCCTTGGATCATGTGCCACGTCTCACAGCCAATGAGGGAGTGTGGGATTGCCAGCGTGGCTAAATTTTATATCAGAGTTGTCAGGTTTATCTTCTAGAAGGATTTGAGGCGTGTGGGTTTACCCAGGGTGTGTGTTGTTGTAAAAACTGGGAGGGAAAATAGGAAAGATGTACAGTAATTCTATCTTGTGTTTGACCAGTGTTTATAAAATTGGGCTTTGACCATGTTTGCTATAGTTTTTGGTTTGGGCTTTTTATATGGATTAGGCCAGGATAAGGGTTTTAGGATTTATGGACTTAGATATTAGGCTTATGAATTAGGCTAAGGGTTTTGTATAGATACAAAGCTAATGGGCTGACCCGGCCCAATAAAATGGGTACGGGTTGGCCCATTAAGGATGTATACGCATTCGGCTTCAATTTCTCATACTCCTCCATTCTTATGCTCGGTTTTGTCCGTTTTGCCTTTGTTTTTGTCCTTTTTATTGAATATCCGTACTTGCAAGACATAATTCATGAAATACACATATACAATGCATTTTTTATGTATTTTTAGTCATTATGGGTCTTTTTAGCTTGTTTTATTAGGTAAAAAGTATGTGTATTTAAGCACATACCATATACGCTACTTCGGGAACCTATAACCAGGGTGGTAATACTTACCAAACCCAAGGTAACCGAAATCTGCTTAGCTATTGTTCTAATAATTTCCTAGGACCACCTGGTTTCAACCAGTCTAATAATCATAATTAGGGAAAGAATTAGAATTATTAAAATAATCAAAACATGAACCAGAACCAGAACCAAAACAGGAACAATCAAAACCATGGGTTTAATCAAAACAAAAATCAAAATTTTAACCAGGGTAATAATTACAATCAAAATCAAGGATATAATCAAAACCCTGGTCAAAATTATAATCAAAACCATGTTCCAAATCAATCTCCTTCTGAAGGAATGTTGAGACAGTTGTTCATATCAAACCAAAATATGCAAAACAAAATGGTTGATTTGAAAAAGATTCTTCTTCAAAGGCCTCAAGGTTCTCTTCCGAGCAACGCTAAGCCTAACCCGAGAGAGAAAGTTAATTCTATAATGACAAGGAGTGGATTGACTACTGCTGAACCTTCTATTTCACCCCCTATTCCTCCTACTCCTAGGGTGGTGGTGGAAAAAGAACCAGAGACTTTAATGGACGAGGTGCATATTACAAGCCCTACAAGTACCACACATGTCCCACCTCCTAAAGTTCAGCCAGTGTCACCACCAAAACCAAAGGAAGATCATAAGCCCAACCCTCATTAACCTAAGATTCCATATCCTTCGAGGCTTAATAAGACAAAACTTCTTGATAAAACTGATGTTTAAATATCTAAGTTTTTGAAAATATTAAAGCAAATTCTTTTTGATATCAGTCTTATGGATGCTTTAACTCAAATTCCAAAATTCACTAAAGTGTTAAAAGACTTATTGAAAGACAAAGAGAAATTAGAAGAGTTAGCAAATACTCCGATAAATGTTGAATGCTCTGCTAAGTATGACAGGACGACAAGGAAAAGTTGTCTGATTTTAAAGAGTTCAAAGGTCTTGTTATGTGGCCTTTGGAAACGACTCAAAAGGTGGAGATTCTAGGAATGGAACCATTCAAGACATCATGTTGATTTTGAGGGAAAGTTTTAGCCTTATGTGGAAGAGCTCAAGTCTTAATATTTATCTGTTTCTCAAAATTGTGATAAGAAGCACAATGTTTCTTCACAGATAAAGAATGTCTGAATCCTATCTCGAAATTCAGTTTGTTGTGAAGATTTGGTAATTCTTAGAGCTCCTAGAATGTATGATGTCTTACAGCTTGGATCTAAGACTACTATTCCCTCTGGGGAATCACTTGTTTGGTTGCGAAGGCAACAGAGGATGAAGCTGTCTATGGCACAGAAGATTGGGGCATGTCAATTCAAAAAATATCAACAAGTTGGTTAAAGGCAATCTGGTTAGGGGTTTACCTTAAAGCCATTCAAGCTTGATCACTTTGTTTGTGGCAAGTAGAAAGGGTAAACAGCACAGGGCATCTTGCAAGAAGATTGAGGAAAGAAACTTGTCAGAGAACTCTTCGAATTGTACATATTGGATTTGTTTGGACTGTGTCAGTGGAGGAGTGTAAATAGAGAAGTATGTTGGTGGTCACTGATGACTGCTAGCAATTCATGTTGGGTGTTTTTCTTGGCCCACTCAAAGACCAAGCATATTCAGATTCGACATCACTTCATTCGAGATTGTTATGAGCAAAGGCTCATTAATGTGGTCAAGGTTCATACTGATGACAATGTAGCAGATTTACTCACCAAAGGCTTTGACTTGGCAAGATTTAACTTTTTGGTGGTAACAATTGGGATGATGAACCCATAGCTATCTTTGAGGGGAGGATCACATATAAAGTACTGGTGATCAAGTAAAGTACTGGTTTGGTTAGATTGGATTTTTGGAAGCACTCTAGCTACATTTGAGGGGAGGATATGAATGATTTTTCAGAGGTTTGATGATTTGAAGAGATAGTTTGCAAGGTTGAAGGGTTGTCGTTGCACAAATTTGAGTTGAAATTTTTTTTGGTTGAAAGTACTGCTTAGCCAACTCAAAGTACTGCTTGTCTTAGAAAGTACTGCTTAGACAACAAAGTACTGTTCTAACGTTCGGTCAACGGTCAAACGTACGTTTTTGCGCTAAAAACGTATTTACAACGGTAACTTTTTAGTTAGCCGTCGCAACCTATAAATACTCAACTGAATTGCATTTTTCTCTCACTTTACTTACTTTCATTCATAAATTTTTTTAATTTCCAACCTCCGACGCACATCCAATTCTTTTCAAATGGCAAATATTCGTACTTGTAACAAGCACAACATGATTGCGTGTGTGGAAAAGACGGCACAGAATGCTGATTTTTATCAAATCATCGACTTTCTCACTGGCTGCTCCATTAATTACTCTTTGTTGGTTGATCCTGATCTCATCGGTCCTTGGCTTCAACAATTTTGGGCTACCGCTTCTCTCAAAGTGATCAATGACGTACCTCACATCCGCGCCAAGGTAGCTGGCAAGAAGATTTTGATTTCTGAAGCAACCATTCGAGCTGACCTACTCTTTGATGATGAAAATGGAGTTGATTGCTTTCCTAAGCAAGTTATTTGGGACACGCTCAGAGATATTGGCTACGAGGGTAACTTAGCACAACTCACTTTCTCTAAACCTCTATTTAGCCCACAGTGGAAGTATTTAGTTCATGTCTTACTCCACTGTTTAAGTCCTAAGAGCACTTCATGGGAACAATTTGGGACAAACATTGCCTCTGCTCTTGTAGGTCTAGCCACAAACCAAAAGTTTAATTTCTCCTTGATGATTCTAACTGGGATGCTAGGACATATTTCAAATGGTACACCTTTTCTTATGTATCCTAGGTTCGTTCAATTGTTTTTGAACAAGCAGTTAGAGGGAGTAGACAGACCTCAGGACTTTATACCATCCGTTTCACTTCCTTCTAAGGTTTTTACATTCATGAGGAAGCATAGTACTAAGTTCTCATGTAGGATTACACCTTTGACTCCATCTATGTTAGAGTATTCACCGCATTGGGCAGGGAGGAAAACAAGTAACTAAAGCCCTACATCTAAGGGCTGCAAGTTAGGCAAGAGATGCTCAGGCACTCCAAGTCAAAGGATGCTCATTTTTAAAGTTGCTGCTCATGAGTCTCAACGTACTGCTTCATACAAGGTATTGCTTCAATCATGGTACTTGTTAACTCTCAAGGGACTGCTGACATACAAAGGACTGCTGACTTCCAAGGTACGGCTGAACCTCATGATGCTGCTTCTATTCCTAAATCTCCCAATGATTATACTCCCACAGATGTGTTTCAAACGTCTGGAGGAGATGAGGGACTTTTAGATATATATGCTTTGAACAGAGAAGTTAGGAGACTCAAGAAGCAAACTCTCTCCAGCTAAACAAATAATCAAGCACTAAGCCAAGCTCAAAAATTGTCCAAATTCGTCCAGACCAGTGGCAAACATCATTGCTCTTTTGGGTAGAGAAATCAAAACCTAAGAAGCAAAGAGACGAAGAAAGAAGCATAAGAAGAAAGTGTCTTCCGTCAAATTTGGGGAGGAATAAGGATGAAGGACTTGTCTGAAGAGCACAATGTTCAAGAAGAAGATACAACCATCCTTTCTTTGAGATATTGCTGATCAATATGGCTCTGTTACTCTGATTTGGAAAGAAAAAGTGGATGAGACTGAAGAAGGTTAATATTGAGGAGAAAGAAGCTTCAAATGTAAAGATTTGAGAAACAGAAATTGGATTTGTAGACAACACAAAGACTTGCTAGACAAGGTACTATTACTCCAAGGACCCTAAACTTTGAAGATGAAGCAGGTCCTTCAAGCCCACTCCGTCCAATTCAAGGTATGGACTCTGAAGAACAACATAATGCTGCTGAAGTTCTTGTCTCAATTTCTAGACCAAGAGGTTTGAAGCATTCCTGGTCCCATACAAACTCAACCTCAACAGCCAACTCAAGGTACTAGAACCAAAAGATAAAAGGCAAAGGAACTGGTTTTAAGAACCTAAGAAGAAATTAATTTTTCAACAACAAATCAGAGCTTAAGAGTATAAGCCTTGAAACTACAAATGATAGAGTTGCTAAAAAAATTCAAGCTGAATGGGATGCATAAGAAGAAAAGAAAGAGTTAGAATGAAATTGAAAAAACAAAGCCAAGAGGGGGGGTAAGACTACTTGAGGAAACCTACTTCTCTGGCTCAAGAAAGAAATCAAATGATTAGTTTCTAAGAAGGTCAAGGATACAAAAATTTTGCAAAACTGAAGTATCCACAAATGGACGAAATGTATGACAAGGTTCAGCATCTATTAAAGACACCTTCAAAGATTTTATTCCTCTGGATTCGAGAAAGAAAGGGGGATGTTCGAAGGAAAGAGATGCAAAAAAGACTCTTAGAAGGAAAAGGAAAGCTACATATCTGAAGAACAGCCATCAAAAGAACCTAAGTTTCAGAAACAAAACAATTGATGAGCTCAGAAATTACTTTAAGGGTTGTAGACTTTGAAAAGAGTGTACACGATAAAAGATTCACTAAAACGGAGAGAATTTCCATATTACAGACTCCAAGTTATTGATTCACACAGATGGATAGTATCTTATCAATCCACAGAGAGAATAATCAATTTAGGGCTTTTGATACTTGTGGAGATACTGCATGACTAAGATAGACAGGATTATATCACCATATCTAGTTGTTGATGACTATTAAGAAGCACAATTTCTCCAACATGGCTAGTTTTGATGCTTACTGGTGATCTAAACATATTGGGAAACGACTGAATCAAGTGATGATGACTTCTGAAGATCAAGAAAGACTGGTAATTAAAAAGATGGAGGTTTCATTAATCTTCTGGAATTGCCAATACACTAAGAGATAGAAGATGGGCACGTATGATTCACATGCTGGCTGAGAGAAGATACCTCTATCAAGAGAGTTGATGAATAAGGATGCCTAGGAACATGAATGGAAGTTGAAAACGAAGGAGACAGCCATTACTTTGATCTTTCTTCATAAGTCTTAAGTCTACCAATTGCTTCTTCTAAGGTCATTTCATCTAGATCCGAGTATTGCTCTATTGACGCAACTATTTGCAGATACCTATCGGGTACAGCATTTAATAGTTTACGTACTAGTGTTTCATCTTCCATTGTATGCCCTAGACTGGCTGCTTTGTTTACTATGGTTGTTAGTTTTGCGGTGAAGGTGTCGATGGTCTCGTCTTCCTTCATGTGTAACATCTCAAATTCGGATTTGAGTGTTTGCAACCTTGCTTGTTGGACTCTTTCTTCTCCTATGTGTCTAGTTTTTAAGGCATCCCATATGGCTTTCGCGGTTTTGTGTTTTGTGATTTGAAGCAATTGTTCTTCTGGTAAGGCTTGGTAAAGGAATGCGATAGCAGTTTTGTCTTTTTTGTTATCTGCTTGGGTTTTTTCATTTGGTTCTATCATTTCCCATAAACCATTTGCTTCTAGAATAATTTGCATTCGAATTGCCCATAATGAGTAATTCGAGGGTTTTAGCATTGGACATTGGAATTGGGGTGTACTGGCGGTACTAATTTCCTTCTTTGAACTATCTCCACTTTCTTTCGTCATATCTCTAGGATATTAAATAAAATCTCCAAAATAAAATATCTAACATTAAGTGTGTTGAATTTTGTGGTGAGTACTCTGATTTTGTGCCTTATAGGCTATCAAACTTAACGGGGATTAGTTTTCTTCCTAAAACTATCCTTGGGGAATTTATATTCTAAAACGAATAACATAAGGTTAATTACTCCTTAAAAATTATTCTCTCGATACAATAAGCAGTGTAATCACTAGGTTACTATATTTCTATCTACGGGTTTAGAAAACGTTACAAAACTTAAAGTTAAGGGGTAACTATTCTAAAACCTATATATCTATATAACTAAAAATGAAATATAGATAAATAAAAGTGGAGGGGGGTGAAATGGTTTTATTAAAACCTGTTAGGGTTATTATAACCCTCGTGTATCCCTTGTTCTTATTTTGTCCGCCTCTCTTTCTCTTTGGGAGTTCGTCTCCTTGTGAGTTTGTCTCCTTGTGGTTTCTGGTCTATCTCCTTTTTCTTCTCTGGTGATTGACCGGCGATTGAGATGGCGACTTTAATCGCTCTTCCCCTTCTTGTTTTCGGTAAAACCATGGATTCTCTAATTTGATTGTCGCGAAATTAGGGTTTCGCTACAATTTGGGGATCTGATAAAACCGCCGCAAAATTGGGGTTTTTTGGAGAACTTGAATCGATGATTGGTTTATTGAGGGTTTCGATTAATAAATCTTCAAAAGGTGTGTTTGTTCCTCTTTTGATGATTTCTGAGTTTCGTCCCTTTGTGATGACTTTTGTTATCCAAATTATGTGGTTTTTCTTGTTTTCGAATCTGTGAAAAGTTCTAACCGTGCCTTACCCTTAATTTAATTTCTGGGTTATGTTTTTTTTCGGTTTATATTGTTCTTGACAAAAAATTTGCAAATGGGTGAAACCCTTTTGTTGCCAAAGATTACTCACTTGGTGGCAGTCGCTGGATTCGCCTGATACAAATTGTTTTTGACAAAACACAAGACGATGTAGATTGTGTTTGTTTGATTTGCAAACTGTTTTTGGTCTGAAAAAAATGGTGCGGTTTTTCTTTTGATTCGAAACACAGGAACACAGTGATGATTTTTTGAAACGGTATATGATGATTTGGTTTAAAATACCAAAAGCTCTGATGCCAAATGTTGGATCGAAATTCTAACTTGAATCAAAATATACCAGAAATGTAAAGTTTTATTAAATCTGATATCTTGTCATTCAATTGATGTTTTACCAAAGTCGTTACATATGTATATACATGAAAAAGGGTGCGAGAATATACTGTGCGTCCTTGTTAAACATATGTTTTTACGTTAACTGTCATTTACAGTTACAGCGGGGTTGGGATTAGCCCTATAGTTTGGGTTTTGGCCCAATAAGCTTTAGCTCAGGGATTAATATGGCCTTGCACAGGGGCTGGCATGCATAGTGCATGTGGCTTATTTTCTTGCTTCGAATCCATAAAGAAAGTCTAACAACCAATCTCTTATCTCATACGGCAGAAACTCTCGACCCATGTGTCGTTATCAGTTTATTGTTTTAATCTAAAGCAATTATTGTTGGATGCATATATGATTTCCAATCCACGAGGAAGAAGCCAAAACATAATAAACAAATAATTCGGTGTTATCTAATATTCACCGTTATGTATAGACAAAATAAGTTTCCTGTGTAAAATCTTGAATACCATATCCTATCATTAGTTTTGTCATAGTATCGTGATATGATAGCACTAAGATATGTTTTTTTTTTAAAGGTTTTCCCCGGTAATAAACATAAGATATGTAAACTCACATAAAATTAAAACAAAAAACTCAAGTAAACTAAAATTTGATTCTGGTGGCCAATAGCTCGGTCGAATTGAATTACTCCAAAAAAATAAGAATTGTTCAAAAAATTTCCTACTTTATTAAGACTATCAATTTAAGGTAACTTGTGATTAATAGGATTATCCAAAAACCAAAAGTATAATTCAAAAGATCTTTAAATAGGAATAAATTAATATGTTGATTCATTACTCAAGTGGGCGAAATAAAGACAAGAGACAAGTATTCTAGTAGATTATGAGTTATTTTATATTGTACTTATAAACATCAAAACAAGTAGATTCAAGATAAAATCAAACATCACATGTATACCAATCACACTTTTTGTGGAAAAAAAAAATGATACTACTAGCTTTGAATTATTTTGATATCTGTATGTGCATTATGGAACTTTGAATCTGATTAAGGAGTAGTCACATTTATTTTGAAACATGAAATGAAAATTATCGATAGTTTAAAAACAAAGGAAAATACACATGAATTGTCTTGATGTGACAATATTATAATTATTAATTGGAAGAAGTTTGCATATGATGAACGAGTTTCTCCAAATTTGCTACCGATGAACCATCGTTTGCAACACACGCCGCTTCAGCCTTCTTCTTCCACTTAGTGGCGTTCTTCCTTAGCGCATTCCCTTTTTCTCCATTCATCAACTCAACCACTAGCTTTCACTTTGTCACGGCTTTAACATCTTTGTCAATTCAGGGCAACGTCCCCATTGTGCAACTTAGCCAACAATTTACTTGCTGGTCTGCGAAAAACGGCCAACAAATCATAGGCACCCCGCTAGAAATGCTTTCAAGTGTTGAATTCCATCCACTATGTGTTAAAAACCCTCCTATTGATGGGTGATTTAGAACTTTTTCTTGCGGGCACCATCCAACCAATAAACCTCTCCCACTTGTCCCTGTAACGAAATCTGGAGGAAGCATAGCAGAGTCACCAACTACAAGGTCTGGTCTTATTATCCACAAGAACGGATAATTGCTATTTGCTACTCCCCAACAAAATTCGACTAGTTGTTGTTTTGTCATTACCGCAATGCTACCAAAGTTCACATATATAACTGACACCGGTGCTTGGGAGTCTAGCCATGTTAAACATTCGGATTCTTCTTTCCAGAGATTTGACTTGATGGATGCAAGTGAGTTATCCTCTATAGAATTCTCGAGTTAAAATGTAAAGGAACAATCCCTAACAAGGAGGAAACATGAAGAGAGGCGTGTCAAGAGTCGGTTCTCAGGTCATCTATAGGTATTGAAAATTGATAGCAGAAGCTGTTGTTGCTCTGTTTACTTGTGAGATTATAAACTGAGCCATGTATTCGGCTTCAGGAAGAGCATTTAATGAAAAGGAGGGGATATTCTTTTAGTCGTATTCACTCCTGCCTGGTATCAATCTATAACTGTTTATCCAAATAACCGTTCACTATAACAGCTTGGTTCCGTAGTAGAAAAAAAAGGATGGAATATTAGCTTCAAGATTATCATGGCAACGATGTTAATTTGTATAAAACATGCTTCGAAACATGATCATCTCTAACTAATTAGCTTAAACATCCTTTGTCAACGTTCTTGTTTACTTATTTTGGTATCTATGATCGTTTTATGTTTCAGAAATTAGAGTATAAGTAGGGGTTATATTTAAAGAAAACGAAGTACTTTAAATTCCAATACTTTTAAAGTTGTAAGTCGAGAGATATATGTATGTCAAACAAAATCCCTTTTCCTTTCGAGCCACAAAAACCTTATCTCTTCGTTGACTCGTTAGTAATCTCAAAATTACGAGACCCTTTCCGTCGCAGTTAAATTGCTACTACTTAAAAAAACTGAAACCATGTGCTCTAAAGTTTTAACATGTTCCGTAATTGTACCTTTAAAGTTTCTTTTATAAATTTTAAATATCTTAGATGAATATGCATGTTGCATCATAATTTTGGGTCTAATTATAAAGGGTGTAATATATCTAATTTTGACAGAAAATAAAAAGCACATTAATATTACGTACCTTTGAGGGGCATCAAACCTTTCTCCAAAAGGTTTGGATATCGATCATGGCATACTAGAGAACCAGTTCCGGCCGTCCAGAAGAGAAACTCGGGGATATCCAATTCCTTGGCGACATCGAGGGTGATGCCCATAAGCACGTCGGCCACTATGCAAGTCACCGGTGAATAAAAAGCACCCACTTTGTTTACAAGACTTTTAAATGGACCAGAACAAGTTTCATCAACAGATTTAGCTAAAGATGGGAGATCTTGGGTGGCATCTTTGTTCTCGGGTGGTGGAAGACCGTCCGGAATGGTCTCAAAGCGGAAAGAAAGGAGGCCATTTAAAGTTTCGGGGCCTTGAGATCTAAGGAGACGTTGATGGTTGAATTCGGTGTTGACAAAAGTAATATCAAAACCTTTGGAATGGAGAATTTTGGCTAGTTTTAGCACAGGGTTTATATGGCCTTGTAAAGGGGCTGGTATGCATACTGCATGTGGTTTCTTCTCATGTTGTGAAGCCATGAAAACCCAGTTTCTTTCACTCGAGAATAAAAAAAACTCCACCTATTTGTAGCATCGGCTTAATGTGGCCATGTATCGTTTTATAGACAAACTCGACTTATTCAATTTTTAAGTTACTCAACATTTTCTTTTTCATTTTAGTATACCCAACTTTTTTTTATTGCAATTGAAAACAATTAATAGGAAATAAAAACACAATGCCTAACAACAAACAAGCCGTTCTTAAAAAAAAAAAAAGAAAAAAAAGAAGCACCATGCCTAAGTCTGATGTCCGCAAAAAGATGAATTTTTTTGATGATTATGAGTAAGTAACTTGTGTTCATTGGATTTTGGTAGCCTTTGTTTGATGGCTTTCATACTTATGCGTATAGTAATATTTTATACACATAGTGTTTTGTATGTGAATGGTGTTTCAAATGACTTTTTTTAACCTTCTAATTTTGATTTTTGCAAATTTAATTTAATTAGATTCTTTGCTTCTCTTGAATGACAATTAAAATCTACTCTATGTAAAGGTTTAGACGTTACACGCCTAGCAGGATGCCAGAATTCAAACTCGCAATCTCTCACAATTCCCTTCTAACCATAGTCGCAAACGTCTCTATCACTGATGGTTTATCTTATTTTTTTTTTCAAAAAATTATCCAGACTCATCCATAAACATAAATGAATGTGGAGCCTTGTATATAAAAATGCCTACTACTAAATTTTCCATTATTGGAGTTATGTATGGACTAAACCACCGGGACCATCGCCATTAGCATTATCTAATAGTAGGGACAAATTAAATAGCGCACAGTCATAGGTAGGTCACTCAAAAAAAAGGAGAACAGTCGACGAAAGTTATTCTGGCGATATATGTCGCTGAGGAAAACCCGCTAAACGATAAAAATACATCCGACGTGGCACTTATTGTGTTAGACTTTTTGGTCAAATTTGACCAAAAGTTTCTCCGAAAACATGTCGCCGGGGTATATTTGGTTAAAGTTTGACCAAAATTGGCATCCAAAATCTTGGCGGTAACGTTTACCGCTCAGTTTCCCCGGCGAATGTGCGTGGAATGTTTGTACCATTGTTGGACCTCATTAACTTAAAGTCATTAGTTTAATGACTTTAGTTGTTAATGAGGCGGTGACGTGACCCAACTTTCCCCGACGACATGTAGGGGAAAATTTTGTCATATTTGAACAAAATGTAGACTAAAAAAATTTTAGCGGGGTGTTTCCGCAGGTTTCTTGATGGGACTTGTCCCGAGGAAACTTTTGCTAAGTTTGAACTTCTTTCACTAGTGTGATTAACGGTAATGACGGGGGTGACATGACATTTTGTTTTCCCATGACTATATCCGATGATAAACTACAAAACCACTTGTCATTTTTAAACTTTCTAGTTGGTTCGGAAGCTTTTGAAACTGCTATTAAGGTTTATTACGCTTTCTAAACCATGCCGTGCGGACTTAAACTAACAAGGAAGTAAAACATACGAATTACATTACAAATCGATAAAGTTCAAACCATTAATAGCATAATATTACATACAAAATCGAAAAAACGGTTCAAAAGCGGCGGAGTTCAATGAATCTTGATCATTCGAGTTCAAGGCATTATAGAATGTATCGAGTTGATGCAATTCCGAAAACCCATGATGCGGGCATGCCCGAAGAAGATCATTGAATCGGTCCCATGCTTCATAAAATGATTCGTCAAATCTTTGTTGAAACCTCGTGATTTCGTTACGAAGATTTGTCGTCTTGGAGGGAGGAAAAAATTGGTTGATGAATTTCGAAACAAGATCATCCCAAGTTAAAATCGATCGAGGGGGTTCTTTTTCAAGCCAAATCCGGGCTGCTCCCTCGAGGGAAAATGGGAAAAGCATAAGCTTAACCGACGTACTCGGGACGTTTGGGAACTTCATCGTAGAAGTGATCTTGTTGAAATATCGAATGTGAGCATGCGGGTCCTCCTTGTCATGTCCAAAAAATTGTTTATTTTGAACAAGAGTAAGCAAACTATGCTTGAGCTCAAAGTTGTCCGCGGTGATTGCGGGAACAACGATTGCATCCTCGTAACCCTCGGTGGGTGCTTGGAGCAATTCCGCCATAGTACGATTATCGGCCATCGTAACTACGGGAGGATTGGGAGGTTCTTGATTATTATTAGGTTTCTCAAGATCAAATGGTTCAACAGAAGTCTGTGGGACTTGTTGTTGTCTACGTCTACGGGATTGAGAACGAGTGCGCATGCACAAAATAGAAATATAAAAAGAAAATTTATACTAATTTTTTTTGGTTTTTCAATGATCTATTCACAATTTATTTTAACGGACAACGAGATAGGACAACTTCAACCACTAATCAAACTTACTTCACGGTAGCTCTCCAAATGAAAAACGCACAAGCGAGCGGAGGAGTAGGAAAGCGCGAAGCTATTAAAATCCTTTCTCCTTTCGGGTCGTAGTTCCTCGGAACAACCCTCCTTATACCCACCTTATAGTTTGTTAATCAAATCGGGGTGAGCCGTACGTCGTAAGCGACACAAATGGCAAGTTTTTAAATCTTTGATTCGAGAACTTATTAATGATAATACTTTAGTGAAAGTATTATATAATTGATGAATTTTATTTCTTGATTAAGAAAATGTTTTTATATTTTTGGTTTTTTTTTTGTTTTATAAATATATACTAAAAAGAAATGAAAAATATTTTTGTATTTTTTATATTTTAATAAAAATAGAAGAAATATTCCCCGGCAGCGGCGGTAAGTGATCGCTTCTGATCTACACCTTTTTAAAATATATAATATATAAATATAAAATACTTATATAATATATAAAAATAGGAAGGTAAGAATCAAAAAATCACAATTATAGTAATCCGGGAGTATGATTCCCGGGTCGTTATCCCCAACGAGGAATGCAATTGAAAGTTGAGAGTCGTTTTGAGAATCGATGCTTGAATGGGATAAGATTGATATTGGTTTTCTAAAACTACGAGAAAAATAAGGCAAAAACTTAAAAACACTTAAGGGAAGACAAATTTTAACTAAAAACGCAAATCGGGAATCCTAAACGGGACCTAAAAACCCTAAATTATTAAAATTAAGTCCTACAATGATCTTTTTGGTTTTTATAAGATTTAATTGACTAAAAAGCTAGGGCAAAGGAAACTAGACCAAAAACGAAAGAGTTTTAAGCTAAAAATCACTAAAAATATGAACGGGATTCAATCCCGTTCTTTAAAAATCGAAATTTTGCAATTTAAACCCTACGAAAGCAAATCTATTTTTCCTAGGTTCTAAATGTTAAAAGAAAATTTTCTAAAAAAGAATTATATTTTTTTGACTTTTTTATAATTTTTTATGAATTAAAAACGATTTAAAGGAAAATTAAATATAAAAAATACTAAATGTTTTATAAAAAATCTGAAAAAAATTCTGAAAAATTGCTTAAACTATGTAGAATCTAGGAAAAATAAGCTCGTGAAAACAGCTTATCGAATAAGCTGTGAAATAAGCCAAAACAGCTTATTATACAAAAGAGCTCAAAATGTGTATAAATATTAACTAAGGGAAAACTCTAACGGGTGAGCTATTGTAGCACAATGGTTGAGAGTGTTGGGTTAAAACGCTTGGTTGATGGTGGTAGAGGTCCCGGGTTCGAGCCTTGCTCACCCGAGGCTTCCCACTATCCCAAGTGTTTTTGTTTTTGCCATTTTTTTACAACTTAGAACACTTAAAAATAAGCAACTTTTGCAAAACAACTATTTTTATAAACCACAAATAAGCACTAGAATAAGCACTTAAGATGACAAAATAAGCTTAACTCTTAATTCCAAATCACACTAACTATTGGGACTTTTAAAGCACTAATAAGCAATCCTAAAAGAGAAATAAGCTATCACAGATATTCAACTATACCTAATAAGCATAAACAAGCAAATATAAGCAAAGAACTTAAGCTACAATAAGCTAAATCAGACAGATTACTTAAAAGCTATAAAACTTAATTTTTTTACACTAAGATGCAAATAAGCTCTAACCTAAGACGAATAAGCTAAAGTGGGCTTCCACTAAACTAATAAGCTATACTAACCCTAAATAAGCTAGGAAAATAAGCAAATAAGCACAAATAAGCCAAATAAGCAAAATGGCACAAAACAGCTAAAGAAAAAAAAACTGCATACAAACGGCAAGGTTGGCAGTTTTCTGACTATAAAAATAAAGCTCAGAGATGGATCCTCTCAGCTTAATGAGTTATATCACTGAAAAGTTCTGACAATAAGCTACAATAATCAGAAATCAAATAGGAGTTTGAAACACAAATAAGCCCTTAAAAAGCTTAATGAAAAAGTTGTTTGTTCATTTTTCAACACTTAGAAAACTTTTTTCAATATTGACAAATCACTACTTTTGAGCTTATAAATAAGCAAACAATCAGAACATTATGAACTTAAGACCTACAAACATATTGAGATTTGACTACATAGGATACATAACAACAATCAAAAAAGCATTTTGAAACACTGAATAAGCCATAATGATCAAAAGAAAAAGCAATTTCTCAAAAAAAATTAAAAACTTACCACTTTTTGACAGGTTTGGCAAAAGCTCAAAACAAACTTGCAGGTCTTATGGACTTTGTTTTAGCACTCAAACAAACACATAAACATCAAAATCTTACAAAAATCACAAGTCTAATCAAATAAGCTTATATAATAAGCTATATGTTCTCAGATTCAAACAACTCCTTGTATAACCAATGATTTTGATATTTTTTACTTAAAAACTTACACAAAATGACTTTTATGACTACTTTTATCTAATATAAACTGACTCAAAAGCACAAAGCAAGATTTCACCCATTTTTACCCATTAAACAGGTTAAACCAAACACCCCTTTAAAAATAGTTTTAGTACTTTTAACTTGATAAAAGCTATTTAAGCTGAAACTCTTCAAAGACTAGATGTTAAACAGCTTATAACATACTTAATGAACCAATATAAGCAATCAAATAAGCCAGAATAATAAGCTAAGACACTATGCTACTATTTTTTGTTTTTTTAACTGTTTTGTAGCAAAATTATGCAAACTAAGATTTAAACTATAACATTAAGCACAATAAGCATCTAATAACTATAAAAAACATTAATAAGCAGTTTAAAACGAATTAAGCAATATAAGCAACTTTTAAGCTAATTTGAAGGAAAAAGCTAAGATATGCAAGATAAGTAGAATTGAAAATTTAGAGAGAATGTACCTTCACTCAGCTATTTACAGAGGTTGTTGCTATTATGAGCTTAATTCAACAAAGCTCGCTTGTTTTAGAAACAAGCTGTGGGGTCTAATAAGCCCTTCTCGAATTGGCTTACATCCTTATCTAAGATAGGTAATTTAGGGGGTGGTTGTTTGAGTAAAAGCTCGTTAAGTTAAAACTTTGAGACTCTGACTAAGAGTTAGAAAGTTTATGATGATTTTAAGAGCATATTGAGCTTGTCAGAGTATAAAGAGCTTTTTAACCATTTTGCATTTATGTAAAAACAGGAATTATCAAATGAAACACATATGAAATCGAACTTTTATTGATATTAAGACTGAATACAAGCTTAAAAGAAGAAAATTACATTTAAATGAAAAGACAATAAGCTAAAAATTACATAAAAATAAGCTATTTTAAAAACTAAAAACTATTTCTGTGAGTGAGGACTGAGCTCCTTTTATAGGCAAGAGAGGAGGTTTCCAGGCCCTTACACGCTCCTCCTTGATCTCTAAATCTTGGCCCTTTAATTCTTGCAATCATTTGATACTCTTTCTTATCCGTTGGATCAAAGTGTGAGCACACGGATTGCCAGCGTGGCATTCCTTGTGTCAGAGGCTTTGTGCTTTTATTACACTGGATTTAGTGTAATTTTCCACTTCTTGTGTGTTTGTTAGGAGCCCACGTGTCATTCCTTTATCCTTCTTGACCAATCATAGCTGAGATGTGACGTTTTGCTTTGCTGAGCTGTGGCTTAGTACTTGGAATCTTCTTTTGGCCACGTCAATTGCATTTTACCCTTTGTTTTTGACAGGGTAAATGGAGGAGAACGACGATGAACAGTAAAACAGATTCCCGCGCCCTTTTCTTTTCTTTTTATAACTTTGTTTGACTGAGTGGGTTTGATTTGGGCCCGGGTAAAAAGGATTGGGCCATGGTTTTATTAAAAAGGAATGGGCCGGTTATAATTGGTTTTAGGTTTATATAAGAGATAACGACCGTTATCTCTTTAATAAAAAGGAGATAACGGTGTTAGGGTTTAGGGATTATTTGTGAATTTGGTATAACATTTAGGCTCTTTTTGGGTATTTTGAGGGTTTTGGCATTTTGTGGGTTGACCATTGCTGACCAAGGGTTGACTTTTGATGACCTTTTGCTAGAAACTTCCGGCTCTTGTGCACTCTATCCGTTCCCGTGTCCGTGTTTGTCCGGTTTTGACTGTTTTCTTGTGATTTTTGCATTATCCGCACCTACACGTCACAAATGACAAAACAAGCAATATACAAGCATAATTTGCACAATTTGTTCATTTTAGGGCCATTTTTGGAATAAAAAGGATATGTGATTTCTCACATATCAAAATTCCCCAAACTAAGTGATTGCCGTGTCCTCACGCAATATTATATGCTCTAAAACCAAATACCTCAAAACTTCCCCAAACTAAATCTTTGAAAAGTAGCAAAGACTTTTGTGGGGAGAGTTAAGAAATCACAAGCTTTAAAATACCCCATTTTCCCATTTTTAAAATCTTTTTTTCATTTTTATGTTTTTTTTATATAAAACTACCTAGAATATTCTGACTTTCGTTATTTCCATAACTGTTAGGGATCATAAAACAAGATTCATTTCGATCTGAGAATGCCCCAAAAGTGGATAAATTCATCGTCCCCGACTTTTTACTAGCTCCAAACCAAGCTTAAAATGAAATCAACGTAAATATAGTTAATATGTATCACTACTCTTATTTGCGAACTTGGACTTTCACTCCCGACATTATTATATCTTAGGTGAATGTGCTTATTTTGAATTTCAACCATGGATCAACGTTTTACAAAATTCTATGTTTCACGTTCCACCCGAGAATAATGAGTTTGAAGGCGAGATCATCCAGTAGGACTTTCATTTCAAGCAACATCCCAACCTTGCGGCTAAGTGACCAGGCTTTTGACACCCCACAGAGACTAGTATCGGGACTCACGGACCTTAGGTTTAAAAAAACTCTCAGGTTTCCCGTATATAAAAACTTAAAATAGAATAGTCAAAGTTCAAAAGCATATTTAAATTTAACAAAAAGAGATCTATTTATTAATTCAAACTTAATATTAAACATATTTTTATTACAATTGTAACCCTTGACTTTTTGAAAGCTGGCAAATCGGTTGTGTGCCGGCAAGATGAAGCAAACTTTTATCAGCCTCGGGATTTTTATTCTTACTATGGGCTTTATTTAGAAGACTACCACATCAGTTGTGAGCGGCAAGAGGTAGTAAACTTTTATCAGCCCACAGTTTTTATTATTATTATATATTTTTTATTTATTAATATATATATATATGTATATATATATATATATATATATATATATAATATTAATAATATCTATATATATAGACATCTTTTTAAAAAATTCAAGTATAAATTTTGAAACTAAGACTAAAAAAATTTGCTTTTCTCTACATAAAATTGTTGATTTATGTTTAATCTCCAAAAAATGCAAGTATTTTTAATCCGAGTTAGGAGCTTATGGGAGGAAAAAGCCACAAATTACATACATGAAGCTTCTTTGATTCATATACATCTTGTTTAGCATCCCACTCATACTTAACTCTATCATTTTTCGTTCTTCGTGAATTTTGCGAACGCTTAGCCTAAAAGGTTAATAACAAGGCTAGTGGCTCAATACGATCGATCGAGTAAAAATTATTCTAATTCTATCCAGTTGGAAAGTCAAATTGTGCAAAACACTTATTTTATTTTTGGAAATATTTTAAATTTTTTCATATTTTTAAAATTTTAGGGGGGAAAACGGGGTTACGTGAGAACTTCGGGCAATGGTAGGTAAGATTATATCGAAGATATTACTACCCATACTAAAATTAACATTGTCCTCAATGTTTCCTGCCTAAGATTAAAACCCCATACTAGACTTCAAAAAGTTGAATGCTTATCTAGGCATGAAGAAAGTATCACAAAAAATCTCAAGCAGATAAAATGTTAGACGATAGTAATTTAGGATAAATTTTTTATTTGGGGATTTCCCCAAACGAATGGCAAGATAAGGATAGGAAGCTAAGTGGACGGATAAAACACGAACACGGGTGTCTTCAGAAATTTTGGGTCTTTCCTTTAAATAATCATAAAGGGTACAAAAACGTAGAATCGGAAGAGTACAAGCCTCCTCACATCACAATAGAAATAAGAAAAAAGATAGAGTGATAAGCATGGGGTGCCTCCCACGAAGCACTTTGTTTTTGGTAACCGTGTCACATAGCTTGACTCGATCCCCGAATTCATTCGTCCTTGGGGATGAAACAAGTAGAAGAGCAAAATTCATGAAACATTTAACTACTACCGGCTCTTAAGAAGAAAAATGAAAAGCAAAGATGCCGAGGTCAAAAATGGTGTCCTCTCTCGGTGGAGGAATGTAAAGAAGAAACCTCCAGGGTAGTGAGATACAGGAGAAAAGTTGAATGACAAATGTGAGGAATCCACAATTCAAAATTAATATTCACCTCCCCTGGGTCTAAACGTTCAGTCTTCATTAAGCTCATTAAACTTTGTTTATTCTCGGACATCGGTTCCTGTAGAGGGATTAAAGATCATATTTAGATGGGATCATCGTTAAGCAAGTTGTCAATAATATCCTCTTCTGAGTCAAAATCACTTTCAATACCTGGTGGTATCGAATCATCTGGTCCGGAAAATATATCGATCTCTTCCCTATTAAAGTCACTATCCTTGACGAGGGTAGTTAGATGTGAAGTGACTCGTTGGATTGTTATTAATGAATATTTTCCGGCGACGGAAGATGAATTCCGCATGTAATGACATCGACTGATATTATCCTCTGTGCTCTCTAATTGTTCTGGAGGAATTGTGATGTACTTCACAGCGTACTAATGGTGATGAGATACTCTTGGGAGAAAAAGTTATCAAACTATCATGGTCTGATTCATTCTTAATGTGTTGTGGTTCATGATCAAAAAATACATCGGAAGAGAGATTATGGGTGTTATCATCACTAAGCAAACTCTCAAGATATAATACGTCTCCCTCTAAGTATAATAACCTTCCTCAATAGTACGAGGAACTTCGATAGTAGAAATCCATCGATCTCTTCATTGTAGCCTCCTGTCGAAAACTCAGCTTTAATCAATTGGTGCATCGTACATAATTCTTGTCAATCATTCGTTTTAATTCAAAATCAAATAAATCATCATTCCCTTCGAAAGGTGATATCGTTGCGTCCTAGAGAATGAAGTACGCTTTTCATAGGAGCAGAAGGATTCATGGTGAAGTATATTTCTTAAGTGCGTCTCCTGGAGCAAGACACTCATCCTTATTAGAATCAGAAAGAGGTGTGACTAGGAAAGTCAACTCATCAAGGTTGGAATCATAAGAATCCTTGCACTCGATGTCCTATAACACTTCATCAAAAAGAGGGTTTATGTCACTTTGAGTTGAAATTGGACATCAAATTCGAAAAGAGGGTTAGAGAAAGTCACGGACTTCATCACGTGGACGTTGTTGGAGAGAAATTCAATCACTCGAAGGTAACAATGTTCTTACTATCACTCATGGGTGTATCCTCAAATTCTCTTGGGATTGGGACAATTTCCTCAGCACTAAAAGTACTAAGGTGCTCGTCCCCCATTATGAGAGAATCCATGGGCTCAATAGACGGTAAGGTGGAAGTGATTGCAAAAACTAAAGAAACTTGAGGTATTTTGTTTGAATGAAACATGCTCTCCTTGTAAATAACTTTAAAATTCTTCAAACAAGGTGTGATACGAGTTTGGCGTTTAGCTGTGACTTGGCGAAGATCTTAACTTCCTGCTTTTCCTTTTCCATCCGTTGTCATCTTCCGATGGAGGCAATCAAACTAGAGCGGGTTTGTCAGTGAACTTCTTAAAACTATCCTTGCATGTGTCATTAACCATTTTAATTGACTCGTTTACATGCTTTTAAGGATGTTTTATCATGCCATTGACATGAAAAATTATTTGTTCATTTTAGTCCCTTAAAATAAGCTTCTACTTATACACATCAATTAAAGCACGACCGGTCCTCAAAAAGGATCTTCCTAAAATGAGAGGTACTTGAGGAGGCTTCAAAAATATACAATAACAAATCGTAGGAAAATGGGAAACTCCCATCTTTGACAAAAATCGTCTTCCACTGACTCCTTTTGGTATGAGTTAATGATCGATCTGCTAGTCTAAAGTCATCCGTGTTGGTGTAAGTTAAGGTAAAGAAAAGCTGTTCCAGAATAATAAAGGGGCATATCGGATTTAGCTTACGCCAAGAGCGGCCAAGGGCGGGACATACATCATTCCGAGAAATCCACATGGAATAAGAAACTTGCCGGATCTCCAAGCTTTTCGGGAAGCTTTTGAGTAGACATCGCCGAGCTATTTCTCGTTCAACGGTTTTAAGCGAACTCAAGCTACTGTTTACTTATTCATGAGCAAATCTTATCGTAGGAGCAAAATTTTGCATCAAAAAGTAAAGCATCCGCGAAACTTATGTGAAGCGCAAATCTTGCAATGTTTGCGAGTCTTCTCCATTTGATTCGAAGCTTTGTTACGGGATTTTTGATCATTACGTCGTGAAGGATATGGAATATTTAGCTTAGGTAAATTCTTCGAAACATCGGGTTCCGGAGTTGGAATGGGGGTAACCAGAGGTGGGATTTGAGCGGTACTTCCTTGGAAATTAGATTGCTCCTTATCTGTTGTCTCCTCGGTTTCTCATTCTACTACCTTTTTAGAAGAAAGATTAGTAGGAATCGAGGGTCCCTCGTAAGCAACACCACTTCGAGTAGTGATTGCTTTCATCTCAACCCTGAGTGTTTGGAAAGGTATATCAGAAGGTGTACCGAAGTTGAGGCCATTGGTTTTGAAAATTAATCCAACTATAATGTTTTGCAAATTATTTTGAAAGGTAGTTTTGTTAATTATCTTGACGGAATTCTTGTTGAGATTTTATCGTGTTGTGAACATTTTATTCTTAAGGTTCCTTTCAACAAGTGTTTGATTTGATTTTGCATGTTTCTCATCATTTGATCGTTATTCCTCTTGTAACTTGAAAAATCATTAAAACTCATTTGAAATCTCTTGTTGAACTTGATTATTAGGCACTTGAAAAGGTTGGTTTTGAAATCCTTGGTTTTGAAAATTCGGAGCATGATTATTTTGAGCTTGAAAACCTTGATTACCATGAAAATTATTTCCCCGATTAAAATTATTCCCTTGACCTTGATTTTGATTAAACCTATTTTGACCATTGTTTTGCACCGGAGCAAAACCGGGTGGTGCCATTTGATTACTAACACGGTTCGGAGGGTTAACTTGATTGTAAGTACCCGTAGTCGCACAAACACTAGCTTGATTGTTATCGGTAGTCGGACAATTATACCAAGAATGGGCACCACCACAAGTAACGCAAGTTTCCTCAACCGCTTTAACCGGAGCGGGAGTGACAACTTTCTTAGAAACAATCTCGACTAAGGTCGAAAGTTGATCCGCAAGCTTATCAATTCTTTCATCCGTCTTACTAACACCTTCCCTAGAAGTCGTATTCATCCTAGAAGCATTTGGTTTGTTTCGTGAATATCGCACTTTTGATTTGTTTTCGATTATATTCAAAGCTTCTCTAGTCGTCTTACTCAAAAGATTTCCACCCGCCGCGGCATTTAAGGAGTCTTGATCGTTGTCGTTCAAACCATTATAGAAAGTATCTATCTGGGTTAACTCCGTAAATCCATGGTGGGGACAAGCTCTAAGCATTTCCTTAAATCGTTCCCATGCTTCACTAAAAGACTCATCGAATTTTTATGTAAATCGAGAGATTTTGTTCTTTAAGTGAGTCATTTTCGAGGGAGGGAAAAATTGATTCACGAATTTGGTAACGAGATCCTCCCAAGTCAAGATTGAATTAGGAGGTTCTTTCTCGTACCAAGTTTTAGCAGCTCCCTCGAGTGAATATGGAAACATCATTAGCTTAATCACATCGTTTGGCACATTCCTAAATCGTAGAGTCGAGGTAATCCTTTTGAAACTATTAATATGAGCATGAGGATTTTCGTTCTCTAAACCGTGAAACGGGTTCGCTTGAACCAATTGTAACAAATTCGTTTTAATCTCAAAATGATCCGCATTAATTTCTGGTAAAACGATAGCTTCTCCGTACCCTTCCGTGGGTGCTCGGAGTAGCTCTTCCATTGTACGTTCCGCCATTGGTGCAACGATAGTACGAAGCTCGGGTTCGACTATGTTTGGAGCACGTCCTTTATTTCGACGTCTCGGAATGGTTACGTTTGAATTATTTGGAAAATTAGAATTTCTAGTGCGCATGCACTAAACAAAATGAAATGATAAAAGAAATGAGAAAAGGAAATATTTTTGTTTACCGAATAATCAACAAACTTAGGGTAACTCTCTTAAGTAAAATAAATTTTACAAAAGAGGTGCGCCTTTTTCGTAAGTGACACAAGACGGTAAATTTTTTTATCTTAGGTTCGGGAACTTATTGATGGATAATACCTCAGTTGAAGGTATTATTTGTTGGTGTTCTTTTACCAACTTGGTTAAAATTTTTATTTCTTATATTAATGAATTCACAAGAAAAATTGAAAAATCCGGAAGAGCAAATATTTTTGTATTTTTCTTATTTAATAATCTTCTACTTATATGTTAGGAATTACGTTTTTGTAACTTAGTACCGACAGTACAATTAGTTAGTACTGATAGTTATAGTTAGTACTGACAGTACAAAATGTTAAGTACTGATCAGTTAGTTAGTACCAATAGTAGAAAATAGTTAGTACCGTTTAAGAGATATGTATGAGATATTTTAGGAAAAGATATGTACGCGTTTTGTAAGCCTGTTAGGGTTTATCCTTGGTCTATAAAAGGATCCCTCTTGGCATAGTTAGACACGATCTCAAGATATCTCATAGCAAAAATCATATCTCAATAGTTAGTAATCTGTAATCATTCAAAGCAGATTAATAGAAGTTATTATTTAGTTCTTCATTGTTTTTCTTAGTACTTGTGTTAAGATTCCGCATTAACACATAGTATTCATAATCAGTGTTTCTACATAGTCAACTGTATTTATACATCTTGGCTATCATCCTTAATAGGCTGTAGAGATCTATTCCTAAGGGACTCATAAAAAAGAATTAGAACGAGGAAACTCCCCTGATAGTTTGCTCCGGATGGTTCTCTATTTTGAGTGTTTGAGCAAAAACCATGTTGATGAGGGCTTTAGAATGCCCATGAGAGTTCAATACGTGGCATTCTCAGATTATACCATTAAGTCAATTCCGTTTGCAACAAGGTCTTGCATGAAAGTTAGAAGATGTTCATGAAATTTGTACTTCTGATATCCTACAATACAGGTAAACAATTAAACACACAACTTTACATGTTACAATATGCCGTATCCCAAAACCTAAGTATACGCCGTATGTAAACTTGTGAAAACAACTTAAATGCTGGAAATTAAAATACTGATAATGTCCAGACATACATACGCTGTATCCTAAGGGGTTCGATATGCCGTATGTAATGTCTAGGAAGACAGACTCAACAATTAATTTCAATTCAAACAATTAAATGCGACAAACAATTTAAAAAAAATTGGGTTATCTCCCGGGAAGCACTTTTGTTTTAGCTGGTCGTTAAGTTCGACCTTTTTTCACACACGTCATTCTTCCACTGCTCTAGTTACGAGCCATCCATCATCCATTTTGTTAAAAAGTTCTTGGTAAGCATATTGTGCTTCCATATTGGTTTCTGAATGGTTGATGTGCTCGAGTTCCTTGATGGCCACATATTCTTCATCAGCCTCGAACGAGTATTTTGTCATCTCAAACCTCCTAATCTTGCAAGTTGATGGTTCATGAGTGGGTTTCTCCATGTGCCCTTGACCTTTTTAAACATTTCCGATGTTATTCGTTTCATAATTCCTTTCAGGTATGTGGTCAATATCAAGGTAAGGGTTAAAGGTTCTTTTAGGTTTGGCGTTTACGTATGGTCCCCGGAGGCGGTCGTCCTAACGAGCGTATGGGCAAATTTCATTAGTATTCACCTTCCACCAACATTCTTCAAGTTTCACTAGCACATCGTAGTCTAACTCGTGGAAGTTTTCAAAACTGTTTCTTAGCCATGTGCACAACTTCATCACGCCAGGAGTCGCATCCCCCCATGATCCTTCAATTTGTGCCTTAAGCATCAAAGTTTCATCCTTTAGGCATCCGTCAATAAAATTATCGTACCACTTATGATCTTTAAAATAAGTCATGTGACTGACTCTAACCATCCCGGGTAGTTCCCCTTCATTACAATACCCATCAATATCTAAACTAAATGTGGCCCATTTTGTTATTCCATTTTTGAAGCAGTAAGGCTCGCATATGTGATCACAAAGTTGATACGGTACCCCACAACGTCAGGGTCAATTTTTAGGAGGTAGTTGAATTCTTCAAGGGCTATACAAAAGGGTGTATCGAAGTTAAACAAGTCGTCTTTGATCTTAAAGATTTCAGGAACGTTGTCAATCTCATCGGGGTCATCATTTTCCTCAGCTTCCTCTTTTTCATTATGATCAAAAAGATTGTAGAATTTTTGAATGAATTTTTCAACTAAATCATCCCAAATAGCAACAGTGCCTATACATTCATTTGTAGACCATTTGCTTGCGGCACCTGAGAGTAAGATAGGGAAGACACTAAGTCTAAATCGGTCGTGACTTAGCCCCCTTACTTTAAGTGGCTCAACTACTTTCAGAAAACGATTAATGTGTTCGAATACATTTTCTCCATTTATCCTATTAAAAGCGTTATTGCGAATTTTCACCAGGAAAGTTCCTTCAATTTCAATGAAATTTGTCTCGATCATTTTCCTATTTTTATTGTTTAAAACGAAGCTTTTACAGGTAGTCGAAATGTAGTCGTTCGTGATTGGTCCTGCCATTGTGATCCTTCTCCTAACTGAGAACAAGAGCAAAGTAATCAGTAGGATGTGCCCACAGGGGAGAGAACATAGAAATCAAAACTGAAAACTAAAAACAAAATACAGGTACTGTATCAGATGACAAATACGTCGTATTCTATTGACCAGTATACGCCGTATGAGTCAATTGAATAGTAGAACGCCGTATTGAGTTTATAGAATATGTCATATTGTTTGGGAGAACAGATACGCCGTTTAGACTGCAAAAACAACACGTTGTTCTGAACAGAAGGTTAGATACGCCGCATCCAACTAGTGGATACGCCATATCAGGTTATCAGTCAAAACAGAATACTATTTAAACACATTATTAAATGCAATAAATTAAACACACAATTAGTAATCAGAATTAATTTAATTAATTTTACACTAAGCAAGTTAAATGTTAGAAACACTAATAAGAATAAAGATTAAACTATTCACTTCCCGGCAACAGCTCCAAAAACCTGATGTGTCATCGTATGGTGTATATTTAGTGATTATCAAGTTTTACATTTATATTTAGCCGACAAACCTAAAGACAACACTTTAACGGGCAGTGTACCCGGTCAAGATGTAGCTTCGCGGTAAGTAGGGTGTCGAACACTAAGAGCGAAAGTTAACCTAATATTCTATCAGTGTTTTAATCTATCTAGATTAGTCTAATTACTAGTTAAACCTATGCTGTACATATTTACTAGTGATAAATGGGGGGTTTTCAGCCTGAGAGACTGGCA
The DNA here is from genome assembly GCA_026074375.1 of Tanacetum coccineum. Classification (NCBI taxonomy): domain Eukaryota; kingdom Viridiplantae; phylum Streptophyta; class Magnoliopsida; order Asterales; family Asteraceae; genus Tanacetum; species Tanacetum coccineum. The sequence continues at coordinate 33,726 of BQNB010052325.1, forward strand.
CAGGTTTAATGGTGACAAAGATTAATTCTAAACACAATAAACACGAAATTAAATAAACACAAGATAAAGGAGCGGTACAAGCCAAATAATAGAAAACTGTATTAACCATGTTAAATCCGATTAAATGTTGATTTGTTTGTTTAGTGCAATGGCTACTTATTTTGAGGCGGCATATCATTCTTAAGACTTAGGCGGTTCTTCTTCCTAAGACCTAGATATGAACAATCCTGTCACGATTAACGCATCCGCATAAAGCATCCATTAGTCTAATTATAATCTATCATAGGAGATTAAAGCAGTGGTGATCCTGTTAATACCCTAGCCCATCGGGACTTTACCCACTTATTGCTTGATGTTGTTTTATACACCGGTAGTCCACCACCCAAATCAATACCAATTAACTAAGAATAATACCGGTTGAACAATTATCGAGTTACCTGCCGGTCCAACTAAGCTCATAATCAAAGGGTAAGGACAAGGTGTCATTTGTGATCCTATTGGTTCGGGCATACAAAACACAACATGGGAGAGCTATCCTGGCATCTAGACTACGTGTTAAGTCTCACTAGACCTAGTTAAATGATAGGTCGCATGTACAAGCACATAAACAAGGGAAGTGATACTCACACCACAAAAAGTGATTTGCACACCACAATTATGCATATATGATGTTGTAACATATGCATTAGTGATGTGATATTGTGGTGTTCACATCACTTTTTGTGGTGTGAGTATCACTTCCCCATAAACAAGTATAAGGCGATAAACATAATTAAACAACAACGATAAATTAAGCAAGCCAGTATTAAAACAAACCAAACATTATAATCTTCATTAACATGGCTAATACCCAAGGGTATTATCCTACAATCAATGTAATTTTACAAGCGTGATCAAACTATTAAGAATCGAATGATTAAGAAAGTAAGAATTACACGATGTCTTCTATGGAATTATCGTTGGTACTTGACCTTGGCTGCTCCTTTTCTTGGAAAACTCGACTTCAGAGTGTATGGTATGAAGAATATAATTTTTGCACACTGAAACTCGTTTTTGAGTCTCGTGTTTATAATGTCTGAAAATAGCCTAGATATGCCATATGGAATGAGGTGCATACGGCGTATGAGGTGTTAATTTCCTTAGAGTTCGTGATAAGATCAAATCAATCAAGATTAATTGCCATCAATCATATTAACTGCATATCTTTGACTGACGACCAGCTGGGCATACGGCCCATAGGGTTAAGAGTGATACGTCAAATCGGGAATTGATCTTTACGAGTATTCTTGTGATGAGCTGGCGCTGATATAACATATGTTCATTACTGGATACGGCGTATGGTAGCAGATAATAGTTTTCTTCAATTTCTTTGTTTTATCTCAAGAATTGCGCCTTTTAGCTTCGTCTTCACAAATTACTCCATAATTACTGCAATCATAAACTTTAAGCAATTAAGTACCAATATCTTGCAATAATTATATAAAAGTGGGTAAAATGTATGGGATAAATGATGGTAAAATATGACGTTATTTGATGATATCAGTTACCCCTACCTATTATTCCCTCATAACATTGCACCCCGTGCTACCCCGGGTATTTTTGTTGGTTATCCCACTTATCACCGTGGATATTGATGACTTGATTTATCCACCAATAAAATAATCCTCTCCCGACATGTCGCTGAGCTCTAATTTTTATACGACTCACTCACACCTTCACACCCTCCATCATATAATTTTTTGACCATGCACCATCTCCTATAACTTAGACATATTATTCATCATCTCCAAAACACTTCCTACACTACTAAGGCTATGTTTGGTGCAATAGGTTGGGGCTTGGGCTAGAGCTGGGGTTGGGGCTTGGCACTACAAGAAAAAGGAGAACGGGTGACGAGAGTTTCCTCGCCAGGGAAAACCCACTAAACGACAAAAACACATCCGACGTGGCACTTATTGTGTTAGACTTTTTGGTTAATTTTGACGAAACATTTCCCCGGGGACATGTCGCTGGGGAAACATTTAAGCAAATTTGACTAAAATTTTGGCGGTAAGTTTTCCCGCTCTATTATCCCCGAGGACATGTCCTCGGGGAAAAGTTTGGCTATGTTTGACCGTAATTAAAGAGCGTCATTAGTGGTAACAATATGGGGGTGACGTGGCCCAAACTTTCCCCGACAACATGTTGCTAGGGAAAACCTTTGACTATGTTTGACCGGAACATGGCCCAAATACGGTGTCGATTCTTTTGGCGAGGTGTTTCCCGCCAAGGTTTCCCCGTCAACTTGTCCCCAGGGAAAAGTTTAATGTCCCCGAGGAAAAGTTTATCTGCGTTTCACTGGTGTGATTAAAGTTAATGATGGTGGGGGTGAAGTGGCATTTTGTTTTCACGTGACTATATCCCGGTGTTAAACCACAAAACTACTTGTCATTTCTGAACTTTCGAAACTGCTATTAAGGTTTGTTACGCTTTCAAAACCACGTTGTGACTTAAACTAACAAATAAGTAAAACATATGAATTACATTACAAATCCATAAACATTCAAACATTAAAGCATATGAATTACGTTACAAATCAATAAAATTTTAAACACTAAAGCATACGAGTTACATTACAAATCGATAAAAGTTTAAACACTAAGGCATACGAATTACATTTGAAATCCATAAAAAGTTTAAACTTTGAAGCATACGAATTACATTCCAAATGAAAAACTACCACAAACTATGTTTTCCCTTGTCATTGTAAACTTCGTGAAGTAGTACAGTTGAATTATGTGTGTTGTTTCGAATGGATATACATTTCTATTATTGCCTCGGGTACCTTTATCTTTCTAAGCAATAGCTTGCAGTTTGAGCACTCTGCATTTCTAGAAGGTCCCGAAGAATCACTTGGAGGCGTTGAAGGTCGTGCAGAATAAATTAGACTCGTTGAAACTCTAAGAGAAGCGATCAGTCGACAGACTCATTCCTCTTTCCATAAAAAAATACATCCAAACTCGTTTTTTCGAGGCTGTTAAAGAGTAAATAAAATAATTTTAACAACTGGCCAAATTATTTATATATAACATATATAAAAAACATGTAATTGTTCACCTTTAATAAAGGACATGCATAGTATAGTTGACCACGGGTGTGAGGTTGATACGATTCTCGCAAAACTACATCTCATTTTCCACAATGACACTTAAAAGCTTTGTGTTGCAACATCATCATAATAACAGTGTGTGCGTGTGTGTGTATATGTTGATGGTTAAGTTATGGTGATAAGAATGTGTTGTATTGGTGGTTGTGAGGAACAGATCTACTTTTATGATAAAGGTGTGTGATGTTTTCTTGAGGACATGTCCTCGGGAAACACTTGGTCGTTTTGACCAAAAGAATGAGTTTATAGCAAACAATGTTGGGAATCCTTCTAGCATTGCATTGGGATATGTGTTTGAGAAAGATACCATATCGACTCCTCCATTGAACATCTCATGTATAACGATACCATCTCGACTTCTCCGTTCAACATCTCATATGCAACGACACCATCTCGACTCATCCGTTGAACATCTTATGTACAACGATACCATCTCGACTCCTCCGTTAAACATCTCATGTACAACGATACCATATCGAATCCTACGTTGAAGAATCTCGACTCATTCGTTGAACATCTCATGTACAACGATACCTAAGGGTGTAAACGAGATGAGACAACTTATGAGATACTCGAGATCGACTCGTAAACTACTCAAAATCGACTCAATCCAATTTTAAGTCGAGTTCGAGCTCCAAAATACCCGACTCATGAAGCTCGCGAGCCTCATCGAGCTTTAATTAAATTACACTTTACCCTTTTATATACATAAATCAAGTTGAGTCAAGCTTGATATATCGAATATTTAATGAGCTCGAGCCTGAAATGTGGAAATAATCGAGCTCGAGATCGAGTTTCGAGCTTGAGTTTTATATGACGAGTCAAGCTCGAGCTCGAAATATAAAGCTCGACCGAGCTCGAGTCGAGTTTCGAGCTCGAGTTTTAGTATTCGAGTCGAGCTCGAGCTTGATGTTGTTTTATACACCGGTAGTCTACCACCCAAATCAATAACAATTAATTAAGAACAATACTTGTTGAACAATTATCAGGTCACCTGCCGGTCCAACTAAGCTCATAAACAAAGGGTAAGGACATGGTGTCATTTGTGATCCTAGTGGTCCGGGCATACAAAACACAACATGGAGAGCTATCCCAGCATCTAGATTATGTGTTAAGTCTTACTAGACCCAGTTGAATGATAGGTAGCGTGTACAAGCACATAAACAAGTATAAGGCGATAAACATAATTAAACAACAATGATAAATTAAGCAAGCCGGTATTAAAACAAACCAAACATTATAATCTTCATTAACATGGGTATTAGCCCACAATTATTGTAATTTTACAAGCGTGATTAAACAATTAAGAATCGAATGATTAAGAAAGTAAGAATTACACGATGTCTTCTATGGAATTATGGTTGGTGCTTGACCTTGGCTGCTCCTTTTCTTGGAAAACTCGACTTCAGAGTGTATGGTACGAAGAATATATTTTTTGCACACTGAAACTCATTTTTGTGTCTCGTATTTATAGTGTCTAAAAATAGCCTGGATACGCCGTATGGAATGAGGTGCATACGGCGTATGGGGTTAATTTCCTTGGAGTTCGCAATAAGATCAAATCCATCAAGATTAATTGCCATCAATCATATTAATTGCATATCTTTGACTAACGACCAGCTGGACATACGACGTATAGGGTTAAGAGTGATATACTAAATCGGGAATTGATCTTTACGCGTATTCTTATGATGAGCTGGCGTTGATATGCCGTATCTTCATTACTGGATACGGCGTTTGGTAGCAGATAATAGTTTTCTTCAAATGTCTTCGTTTTGTCTCCAAAATTGCGCCTTTTAGCTTTGTCTTCACAAATTACTCTATATTTACTGCAATCATAAACTTAAAGCAATTAAGTACTAATATCTTGCAATAATTATATAAAAGTGGGTAAAATGTATGGGAAAAATGATGGTAAAATGTGACGTTATTTGATGATATCAGTTACCCCTACCTATTATTCCCTCATAACATTGCACCCTGTGTTACCCTACGTATTTTTGTTGGTTATCCCACTTATCACTGTGGATATTGATGCCTTGATTTATCCACCAATAAATAATCCTCTCCCGACATGTCGTTGAGCTTCAATTTACATATGACTCACTCACACCTTCACACCCTCCATCATACAATTTTTTGACCATGCACCATCTCCTATAACTTAGACATATTATTCATCATCTCCAAAACACTTCCTACACTACTAAGGCTATGTTTGGTGCAATAGGCTGGGGCTTGGGCTAGAGCTGGGGTTAGGGCTTGGCACTACAAGAAAAAGGAGAACGGGTGACGAGAGTTTCCTCGGCGACAAATGTCGCCGGGGAAAACCCGTTAAACGACAAAAACACATCCGACGAGGCACTTATTATGTTAGACTTTTTGGTCAATTTTGACAAAACGTTTCCCCGGGGACATGTCGTTGGGGAAACATTTGGTCAAATTTGACCAAAATTATGGCGGTAAGTTTTCCCGCTCTATTATCCCCGAGGACATGTCCTCGGGGAAAAGTTTATCTGCGTTTCACTAGTGTGATTAACGTTAATGATGGTGGGGGTGACGTGGCATTTTGTTTTCCTGTGACTATATGCCGGTGTTAAACCACAAAACCACTTGTCGATTCCGAACTTTTGAAACTGCTATTAAGGTTTGTTACGCTTTCGAAACCACATTGTGCGGATTTAAACTAACAAAGAAGTAAAACGAATGAATTACATTACAAATCAATAAAAGTTTTAACACTAAAGCATACGAGTTACATTAAAAATTGATAAAAGTTAAAACAATAAAGCATACGAGTTATATTACAAATCGACAAAAGTTTATATACTTAAACATACAAATTACATTAGAAATTGATAAAAGTTTAAACATTGAAGTATACGAATTACATTCCAAATGACAAACTACTCCAAACCAAGTTTTCCTATGTCATTGTAAACCTCGTGAAGTAGTGCAATTAAATTAAGTGTGTGTTGTTCCGGATGCATATACATTTCTACATTTCTAATTTTTACTCGAGTACCTTTAGTCTTTCACAAGCAAGAGCTAGCAGTTTGAGCACTTCTGCATTTCTATTCTATAAGGTCCCTAACAATCACTTAGAGGTTAATGAAGGATTATCTAGAAGAAATAGACTCGTTGAAACTCCAAGAGACGCAACCAGTAGACGGACTCGTTCCTCTTTCCATAAAAAAATACATCCAAACTCATTTTTTTGAGGGTGTTAAAGAGTAAATAAAATAATTTTAACAACTTGCCAAATTATTTATATATTACATATATGAAAAACATGTAATTGTTCACCTTTGATAAAGGACGTGCATAGTATAGTTGACCACGGGTGTGAGGTTGATATGATTCTCGTAAAACTACATCTCCTTTTCCACAACGACACGCAAAAGCTTCGTGTTGCAACATCTTCAAAATAACATATGTGTGTGTGTGTGTTGATGGTTAAGTTATGGTGATAAGAATGTGTTATGTTGGTGGTTGTGAGGAAAAGATCTGCTTTTATGATAAAGGTGTGTGATGTTTTCTCGAGGATATGTCCTCCGGAAACACTTAGTCGTTTTGACCAAAAGCTTGACCAAAAGAATGAGTTTACAGCAAACAATGTTGGGAATCCTTCCAGCATTGCATTGGGATATGAGTTTGAGAAAGATAAAATATCGACTCCT